>JAIPRM010009010.1:0-15257 GCA_025469315.1 Stegophylla sp. TES_Ste_2020
CCTTTGTTCAGAATCGTTTTACTGAAGAAATGATTTATCGTTTCTTTAAAATTTAATACGCCCGTCAAGAGAATACCACCCGTCGTGCGAAGTACACCCATCGTGCGAAGTATGTCTGGCTTTTTTTACGTGTCAAGTCACGTCAAGTTTCAGTAGATACCTTTACGCTTGGAATAACTATTGAGAATAGAGAAAAATAAACTACTCTTTAAAGTATGAACTAGGTGTAATTTTCAATCTAGTAAATTTCTGGATGAGAATATTTTCGACCAGTATTTCTTCACAAAAAAATGTCTTCACACATGAATAATAAAACACATACACCTTTGTACAACCAATACATCATTCTCCGCTCCGTTCGGAATTTAAAATAAAATAAACATAATTATTGTAAAATCAACAGCGTTTTTTTATTTCACTAAGATTCTAAAATATAAAATAATAACTTTGCAATAATCCGTATTCTGTCATAACTACAGCAAACTGCAGTCGTAATTTAGACTAAAAAAAATCTCTTAACCTAAAACTCGTTTCATTTTCGATACACAAATCGAATTACTTTACATAATAATAATTATTCAAAATAATTCTTTTTTTTTGTAAATATTTTTTTTGAATCTCTGTACGTTTTATTTTATCCACAACGTCTTCAATGGTTCCTAACGCTTCAAAATGAATTTCGTCCATTCCTAAAATAAATAAATAAATATCAACGTTACTACATTACGTTTTAATTCGAATAAATTTAACTTTTAAAATCTCACCTTCCGTGGACTCGATGAAACCAAGTAAAACGTCTAAAGCTTTTGAAGCTTCGTCGACAGTGATTTTTTCCGAATTCAAAGAATTCACCGTCATTGTCGCTCGTGTCCTCCGACAATCCTGTCAAATCCTCCGAATCCTTTGGGTTTTCCCGTAGACTGTAGACTGGCAGATTCTCGTCGATTTTCACGTGACTATGGAACGTGTCTTCGGGCTTCAAACCGAACCGTTCCGCAACGCGAGACCATTCTGCGGCGTACGCGTCGTCGTCATCTTGCACACCGAGTTCTGCTGAGCCACCACCAGAGGGGGGATGATTAGTTTAGACCAGAGGACTGCAGGTGGATACCGGAAACCCGTTCGTCTTGAAACAACTGGCTATCGTTTGCGGCGCGACTCGTCTCCACGCTTTGTCCACCATTCTGGCGGGGCTACAGTCCAGCGTGAAGGTCTTTAACGGCGACCGCTGCTGCGACTCCGACGCCACTGCAGGGCGGTTTCCTCCGCAGCATCACGTTGTGGCTTGTCCAACCATCCGGCGCTGTTCTTGAAGTCCGAGTGGTGTCCCAGCGACTCGGAACAGACTGGCGTCCAGGGGGTCCAGGGGGCGTTGATGACGTTCACTTTTTCCGCGATCCTCAAGATTTTTAGTTTTCGTTTCGACATGACGCCCCCACTCCCGCTCAAAAACCCTCAGCACTGGCTTAACCGATTCCGAGGTAAAAAAAAAAAATAAAACGAAAAATCTCCGCGACTGAATCACGCGAGCATAAGTCACCGTTTATGTTATGACCACACTCGAAGGAGAGTTTAAAAAAAAGTAGTAAAATCTCCTCAGACTAATTTACCGGAGAAATAATAACAAGTCAGAAGTTCCCAACTCTATACGAGACATAACAGCACGTGTACTCCGGAGTTGGGTGCGAATTTTGAATTAAATGTAATATTATTAAAGCGATCGACCGCGAAGTGGGTCGACCGTCGCGCGTAGCCTACTCTCCGCGGGCGCCGTGTCTCCGTCAGCCCTAAGGTATACGTATACGTCAGACCATAGGCGGCACTTGGTGTTAATTGCAGGGTGGGCAAACATTAAATATAAATATAGTAAATCTCTCAAAATTAAATTTCACCCTTTGTTAAATTTTTCCATTTCACTTTGGGAAATTCTTTTTAGACTCATCAGATCAAATGAAAAAAAAAATAATAACTTAAATATCAAAAAATATAACTATATACTAATATGTTTTATAGTAAAAATTTTTATAAAAAAAAAAAAAAAAACTTGAATTATTTTAAGTCTAAATAAAAACATTCAATTTCTATAATAAATATTTAAAATAACAAAATAGAGTACAACTACAATAAACAAACGATGCAATTATAAAAAACTGATAGAATATTTATTTTTTTTTAATATACATAATTATTCCAAAAATGTATAACTATCAATTCTATACAGTATACTAATGCGTAATATGTTTCAATTACACTTCAAACACAGTGATTTTTTTAAGATTTTAAAGAAAACAATTTCAATTTGGCTATTAAAAGAGATAAATATAAAAGTTCTAAAGCAAAAATGTATCAAATAATAATTATAAATATATACTTTATGTTTGTATATAAATATCATATTTTAATATTTTAGTGATTAACTTTCAATAACATTTAGATTTTAAAAAATAAATACTTACTCAAATATAAATAATTATGTTTAATAATCGGAATTACATTTTGATAATATTAAGATAAAATATTACAAATATTTATTATTGAAATAATGAAATAACGGGTTTTGAAGTTGATTGTTTTAAGGGAAGAGGCAAAAGTATATCTTTGCCCTCTCTATTAATTCTTTGGGGGTGCAACTGCCCCCTCGTGCACCCCTCAGTTGCCGTCTATGCGTCAGACTCCCGGGTCGACGAGCGAAGTCAGTTGTAGTGAACTGTCGCCGGGGCGTTTCGACGCACCTCGCACGCTAATTATTAATGTCACACAGACTACTAAAAAGTAATAACTGAAATTGTCAGACGAGAAACGAGCCCGCGGAGCTAGATAGATTACAACGAAGGGTCAAATGCAGTACCGTAGAAACCGCGGTGCGAGCGGTTCATTGCACCAGGGCCCCTCTCATCAAATTCTTGTATGGGGCCCATACTTATTACTTAAAATCCCAAATATTTTGGAAGTTGCATAAGGATAATGCATTTGAAGAGAGAGGTATAAATCAGACTAATACCTAAATGTATTTAGATATTTATCTCCTTCCCCAAAATGTTTATCCTTATTGTCCTAATGACATAATGTATTTCAGTATAAACGAAAATTTTTAAAAAAAAAAAAAAAAATGCTGATAAATAATACAACCTGGAAATATGCAAAATAAAAATTGGAATTGGATTTAAATAGGTGTAATTCAGATATTTTGTATCTGATCTAGTAACAACTTTTTATTTGATTCTGTAAAAACATGAAAATGCAGAAATTTTTGAGTCCAACTGATATTATGTTCTGCTTTTTTATATGTTTGAAGTAAATAATACTGTAAAATAAGGGACCCACAGATTTTTATTTGCACTGGGGCCCGTCTATTTCTAGCTACAGCACTGGTCAAATGTATTGCATATAATAATGATGTGTAACAATGTTATAAAATAATATACAGGACGTTTATGGTACGAATATAATATATTTTAAATGATAATAATATTAATGATGTCTCACGCATGCTTGTTCGATCATCTCGTTGGCCAGCCGCACGTTTCCCTCGTGATTCGTCGACAGATTCGCGATCACGTACGCCCGATTGCCGGTGGTCGTCTTCATCGCGCGCGCGGCGGTCACGACGCGACGGCGGGGCTGCTGCAGATGCGGCGAAACTTTCAATAATAATGAAAACAGCCGCTGCGGCGGTCGTCGGCATTTTCCGCGGTATTGATTTTTTTGCCCGCCACAAGTGGCCAAAAGAGAGTACGGTCTTCTTGACACCCGGCGACCCGTCCAAAGACGTTGGAAACTCGTAGCGCGATATCTCTACAGACGTGATAAGGCCACAAGCAATAATATTTACGTTCGTACATGACACTATATTATTAATAATTATCATGGGAACAACGAAAATATTTTTATTCGTACGGATTCACAATATTGTTTTGGCTGTCGCGTAACGCTATAAGATATTGAGAGCGGAGGAAATCATGTCGTTTCTGGACCCGACGTTTGCGGGCGATTCCGACGAGTTCCAGACGAAACGGAGCAACCTGTTCGCCGTGCTGGACCAGGCGGAAAAGGATTTGGAATCGAAAATCAAGAAAGTGACCAAGGCGAACGCGCACGACATACTCAGCGGCCGCGTTGACCGTAGGCCAGCCCGTTCGTTGACCAAGCAGTTCCGCGGCAAAGACAGCCTGTTCGTCAAACCGGAGATACCGCCGTGGCGCATAATCGAGAAGCACAGGGCGCCCGACTTCAAGTTGCACCCGCACAAGTGGACCAAGTACTCGTTGGCCGACGTGAACGACATGAGCGACAAGAGCAACGCGGCCGCAGCGTTCGCGTTCATCACAGAAATGCGAACCCGGAGGACGTGTGCTGCGGACGACGGCGTCAGCGATGTCGTAGAGAAGAAAATAGTGTTCAAGAGCGTGACGACGACCAAGCTGGGCGAAACCGAAGGAAAAGCGATTTTCAAGAGCAGCAAACTGGTCATGCCCGAATACGAGTTTGGCAAAAAAGTAGTGCAGAAGAAAAAAAACAGACCGGAGCGCAAGGTAGACTCATCGATTATCGCTACCCACAAAGAAATCAAACTTGGGCATTTAATGGAAGACGACGATACAGACGAATAATCGTTATGTAGCGCATGGATTTTTGTACAAAATTGTAAATACAAGTTGTTTATTTTTTATAATTAATATGTATATAACTCATGTTTGTTTATTCCCTTTTAACTAAATATTAGTTGAAAATCTTAATGTTAATACATTTAAAATACTGCTTTCCTTTCACATCAGGTTAAAACCCACTCTTTTATATATAATTAATAACAGTAAACCAACTGCTAAATACCTCTGAATTCACAGGTTGCTCGAAATAATCCAAACATTGAACAAGTGCCTAACTCTGCATGGTAGTCCATGTTTATCAGTGATAAATTTATATAATTATGAAGGTTAATATTAGCAATAATGTAAAATATACATTGGATAACAATGGAAACCTTAGGTCGAAGCTACAAACATCTTATAATAATGAGCAAGCTCAAAAAAAATATATTAAATTATCGTAAAATCAATCTAGGAGAGAAATATATATTCTGTATTGTTTTTTCAAAGATTTTAGAAAAAAATTACCATAATTTAGGAAAATCAATTGCTAAGTTGAAGAATTTTATAAGACGTAACAATAACTTCTTATATAATTCAAATCTTACAACTTTCTACATTGGTACGAAATTCGATTTACCCTTAAGGTATTAAAGCTAAAACAAAAATCTACTCAGTTCTTACTAATTAGAATGTAACATTTTACTTTATTTCCTCTCAATAACAACCTTTTCAAATATATATATGTATATATATATATTTATATTTTTCATTTCAGTTATCATATTTAATTAAAAATCAAGAAAATCATTACTTTAATTCATTAGACACCGAAAATAAAGCATGTCATGAGAATATAATGTTAGATGGACTGATCAGAATAATTATTGAATTATATTTTATTATTCAGAACTAATATTTTATGTCAATACTTAAAACCAGTTTACTTTGGTTTCCTTTACAACTGATTAAAAACAAAACTATAGTACAATTAATATATAGTATACTGTTATTGTATACAAAGTCTCTGGCATATCACCACAAAATAAAAATAAAAAAATTACCATGTGTTAATGCACATTTCTTTTAATTTTTTGTTTACTTTAAACCATAAATGTTAAACAAAAATATGCATATAAATGAAAAAAACATAACAATTATAGGTACAATCGTGATATTTCTTTGATTACTTGTTTCGTAAAAAAATAAACTGATTAAATTTTAATTATAAATAATAATAAATATTCTAAACATGACTCATAAATAATTAAGTAATTACCTAACAATCTTTGCTAATAGACTATATTTTAATTCATATCACATGTTATATTCTCATTTAAATCACTCTATATGAAGATATTTTATACCATAGACCTAATGACTAAAATAACTTAATTATTAGGTCCGTGTTTTATACAATAACTATGTAAGATATAAAACTATAAACAAACTAACTACTATTAATAAGATTAGACTTAGAAAAATATTTGTATTTGTCATAAAAATATATTACCAAATAAATAAAATATTTTATATGAATTCATAATTTATTATAATTAGTCAAATGTTCGAATCTGGAGTAGAAATATGTAATGTAATATCAAACAATTCAGAAATAATTTAATGTAGGCAACTTGGTCAACTTCTTTCTCAGTAAAAATAAACTACTATTACAGACAAATAAATTGTCAGAATATTAAAATACATTAAAACCTCGATTATCCGAACTTCTATTATCCAAACACAAATACGTGTCAACTGATTTAACCAAACACTCCGTTATCCGAACATAACTACTTCTACTTAAACAGTAGCCAAGATTTAAATGCACAAAAGGGTGTAGTGATAATTAGTCAAAATTAAAATCTATGTATATTTGCCAAAAAAATATAATACAAAATAATTCTATTTTTATATTAATGTAATATGTAATAATCATAACTATAATAAGTTTTCGAGGAATATTCTCTAGAGGTCTAGGAAAATTCCTTGATCCTGGGAACAATTTCTCGGGAAATATTTCTAATGGCAAATCACTGATCAAAATTATATATTATAAATTTGAAAGTTCATACTATAATTAACTTTAAAACATAAATATTGAAACTTAAAATTAAAATTAAAAATACTTTCTTCATTTTAACAGTCAGTATAATATTATGGTCAGTTTTCTCAAAATTAAATTCTTTATTTGCTTGTTTTGCATAATGGTGTTATAGATCTCAGATAATACAAGACATTATGGACTATATTTTCAATAACAAAAAATTAATGTCATGTATACACTAATATTTTTTCTAAATGTGCATTGATGAAAATATAATTGAATAATAAAAAAAAAAAAACATATTATTTAACCAAAACATATAAATACACAAAATAAAAACTAATATATTTAAAATGTTCTGCTAAATTAATGTCGATTCTAAATGAATATTAAACTGCACACAAATAATAACATTTACTTTTTTTTAAGTGTTTACAAACTTGAAGACAAGAGTAAGATATTTATATATTATATTATCATATTTAAATTAATGCAATTTAAACTTAAAATATTAATACAAATTTAATTTTAACATTTAATTCAATATTCTTAAAAACATATATTTGAATACTACACAACAGTTGAGTCACAAAAATAATGATGTTAAGTACAAAAGTAAATACATTTAAAACAAATAAACTGTTTGGAATTCTTTGATTATTTATTTATTTTTTGAAAGAGAATTCATCAATTGTTGGTTTTTAAAATATATATATATATATATAAAATAATTTGTTAGTATAGTCTGCATAAAAATAGTATATATTATATATAAGTAGATACTTAAAATATAATAAACATAATTTATATTTTCAACATGTGTAAATATCATATATAAAAACAACATATAATTTACAAATCATTAAAAAATTATAATATATTATAACAACTTATTTACATAAAAAAAAATAAAATAAAATAATGCAAATAGGACAGTTCAAGTATTAAAATATAAAAATTTGAATAATGCTGACATTTTAGGTTTAAATTAAATATTATAATACAATGTACAAACAAAATAATTCATGTTTCCTAAAATTAATGGGAATTAATAAATAATTATGATATAGATAATGTGATGAAAATTAAAAATATGGAAAATAATTGCACATAAAAATAATTAAGAAGTATAAATATATATATATATATAATATGAACTAGAGTTAGAAATCACAGATTAGCAATTATAAGGCACATAATTCCCAATGGCAACATTTGTTAATCAACAATTTTAAAATAATAATTAATTTAAAATAACACTGATTGTCTCTTATTTAAAAAAAAAAATAATAACAAATACAATGTTCTTCATGATCCAATCATTTTAAACTGAATAATTTTTTAATAATATTGATTTTGTACTCCATAGATAAAAAAAATAATTAAATAGACATGAAAACTGTTTTCGAATTCACGCTTTAATGAAAGGATGAATTGCAGCATTCGGTGGTATGATATATACAATACCATTATTAATGTCTTTTCGAAAACTTGCGGACGTGGTTTGAGGATTGACTTCAACACGAAGTAATCGAGATTTTTTACCTAACATACAATTGAATTTGGTGGACACATTTACTGGCAATTCAGAGTTCCTCAATCTAAAAATAAAATAAAATAATAATAATATATATTTATATGAAGTCTTATGTACAGATTAAAGATATCATAATTTGTCTGTTTTTTTTTAATAATTTAAAACATATTGTCTTACATATCACTTATTTTACTATTTTATAAGAGTTATACCTAAATTTCAGCTTTGGCTATAATTTGTGTAGTTTTAATAAAATGTATGTACTGGTGTGTTTCCTTTAACCTTTTAGGCACTAAGAATCACTTAGGGTAACATTTGATCATCCAGAAATACGTCTTTTACTGTTATAAGATTAAAATAAAAACAATGAAATTTGGATACCAAGAATATACAGGGTTTCAATAATGAATCCCCCCCTCTTTGTTGACTGTAGTAATACAACTAAATATATTATACTTAAGTTACTATGAAAACTATATTTTCCATTAATTAACATTAAGGCCCAATTTCTTGATATACTTCAAATTCAATGAATTATTAAATTATTTAATTAACATGGTTAATATAACTATTATTTATAATTATACATATTTTCCCTTTGGTGCCAATTTTTAATCAAAGAATTTCAACAATGTACTATGGTCTGTATGGTGAGACATCAACCAATATATATATATATACATTTATTATTGAATTATTCATATATTTTTATCATAAGAAATAAAGTATAAAAATATAATGAACTTTATAAATTCTTAATACACATTTAAATACATTTTCACAATATTTAAATGATAAATAATCTTACTGAAAATATCTGGTGCTAATAACGCCAATAAGCTCTCCAATTCTGTTTTCGTTTTGATCAATAGTTAGTTTTAAAGTGACAACAAGATCATTGCCTCGATTAGAATGAATTACAACTAACTGGTCTAGTCCTGGACTTACACTTATTCCAGTAATCTAAAAAGAAACAATATTTGTATTTTAACACAAACATTTTTATCGTAATTACACAATTCTTACTTCTTGTATTGGCATTCCTTTTTTCATTGCCTTAAATTTTGGAATTTCTAATTTGTATATAGCCCAATCGGTTATTAATATTGCTCGATCTGAACATTTGTTGAACCGATTTGTTTTATGAATAAAACTTGAAAACAACACCTGTACGAGTTTTATTTGTTAACATTTTAATTACGTTTTGAAATGTTTCAATCAAAAATTAATATATAATAACATATTTTATCAGTACCCGGTCAAATCGGTCAGAATTCTTCAGATTATTTAATGCGTCTATATAATTCATATTTTCTAGGTTTTCTGTCGGTGATGAAAGATAATCGCCTCTCCACATACGTTCTGCACCCCATTTGTGTCGTTTCCCTCGCAATAAAGATGCTGCATATACTTTACATTGCAATTGTGGCCATTCACTTCTAGGGAATGGACTCAAGAGTTTAAATGCTTTCCATCGTTTGTAAATAGACTTCAATAAAGGTTCCAATTGACGAGAAGCGAAATTCGATTGAGGCCAAATTATTGGTTCTTTAGTACGTGCATTCATTTCACAGGTTCTAAGATAAGTGAATATAATAATTTTTCATAATGACGCCATAAGAGTGTTAAAAGTACAAATAGAAATCTAACCTATGAGCTTCTATGACAGATTTAATATAACTACGAGCTTTATAACGTCGATAAAACTTTATAATAAAATATGCAGCTTTCATTTTTCGAAATTTAGCCCGACAAATAGCACCACGCCACTGTTTTTGCAATAATATAACAATAGCCGGTATTAAATCAGCTCTCATCTAAAACCGTTTTATCGCATTAGTAATATATATACATAATATATTTTAAATTTAGTTAAATAATTTTTACATACTTTTTCAAGAGTAAATAATGTCTGTGGGCTTCTTATGAATAACTTAGTTTTTCCATATTTGACATCATTTGAAAAATTATTTTCATCGATCAAAGCCCTGGTGGCTTCTTTATCGCTACAATTATAGTTGGGCCAAGTAAAACCACTTATCATTTTATACCTGAAAATAAATATCAATAAAATATTACATTCCTTATTGGTATGAAAAATGTATGTAATATCACACAAACCTTTTAAGGAATCTACTGTAAGGTTGCCGATGAGCAAATCCAGCTCTTCGTACTCTGACATTTTCTAATAGACCCAAATAAGATACTTGATGAACAACTCTTTCATAGTCAATTCCAACAGGAGACTTATTTTCATTCGGTTTTATACATCTTACATAAAACGGTATTTTACTATTCAATGTTTTGACTAAAGCAATCATTGATGTTTTAAACGCACTTCCAGCTGTTATTGGTCTTTTAGTGGTCTAAAAAAAAAAAAAAGGGAAAAAAATTGTAATTGAAGTTAAAAACTGTATAGATCATTCTCAGTTAATATTATATACCGATTTTAAATCCAAAGATCCATCAGGCCACATATCTTTAATAATTGAATTTTTCGATGAGTACAGCAACCTTTTAAAATCTTGAAATAATGTGTCTTTATTTTTTTCCATAAATCCATTTATAGTATAAACTACATCGCCAGCATAATGTCTTAAAATAAAATATCACAATAGAAAAAGGAAATTATTTTTATAAAAACTATAATATAAAGTATTAATTACCGAATTTTAAATTGAGTTTTATGTTTCAAATCTTTGGCCAATGTATTCACCTGTCGACTAGAATAGTGCTTGTGGTGTGAAAGCTTTGAATCCATAGCTTCCAATAACAACTAAATTAATTAATATAGGTGAATTTAAGATAATACTTATTATGTATTTATTATAATTTCACATACTTCATCATCTATTTTTCCAACATTCAAACAGGCTTCATCTATAATTGCAATAATACCTTGATGGGACTTTTCGACAAGATCACAAATTACTTGATTGTTAAAATATTTTACTTCTTGCCAAGCTATGCCTTCTTTTTGATACTCTTCTTGTTCTTGGCGTAATACTAAATCTAAATTATAAAATATAAAAGCATAATTAAACATTAAAAATACAAATATACGTTTATCGCTAAATGAATTTTATGTATTCAAATACAGTATTATACTCTCGATTATCTGTGCATTAGGGTAGTAGTGTTCATAAATAAATTGAAACTATTGAGATTTTTGGTAGGTTATAAAATTCTAGAAAACAAATGGGTGGAAAGTAATTTCAATCAGTATTTAAATGGAAAGTATATATCCAGAAATCTAAAACTTAAAACCATATTTGGCAAGATGACCGGAACTTATAATTCCAGAAATTTTTATTAAGAAACCCTGGACGCTACAAAGCAGGCATCAAAAGCGGCGCTCTCATTGGTCAATATCAAGCATCACATTGACATCATTTTTTTCCAAAATACCCTACCTTACACAGCGTTGTTTATCAAGCCAAAATATCTTCACGTCACACAATAAGCAGAGGGAAATTTTCAATTTGTGGAGTGATGACTAGGCATCGATAAGCGTAGTGAGTCAATCAAACACCCGGTTAACTAACTAATGCTTATACAATGTTTGATGTTTTGATAACGTTTGATGTCATAATTTATATCATTGATATCAAGCAAATAAGGTTTTATTTTTTTAAATTCCGGACAAATATGGTCTTAATACTTTTCTGAATTGTACAAATATTTTTTGGAATTATACATTCTAGGGAAATACTGTTTTTAGTTTTTAGATTCTAGTGATATATGGTCTGATTGAATGTTCCAGGAAAATATATTCCGGACATTTACTTTACGGATTATTATAGCCCTCCAGAATTATGAGTCTAAAGTACCAGACGGGTATAATTTTAATCTAAAAGTTACTGTAAGAAACTTTTGGACAACTAATTTTATACAAAAAAGTATTTCCAGAAAAAAAATAATCAACATTGTAAAATTACTAGTTTCTTTGCTCTATTCACAATCTGAAAATTAAATCACATCATTTTAAACACCTAGTATTTAAGAAAAATTAAATAAGAACATGTTTTATTTTTATTTAAACATTCACATAATATGATGTATAATATTTATGTACATTTTATTTTTTAACAAAAATACAAATGTACATGGTTCTGTTCTGCGAAAGTCTATAGACAATATGCAAGGCAGATAACCAAGAGTATACTATATTAATAAAATTATACATTCAATAGTCAACAGAAACGAATAAATTTTAGAATTTAACTTTTTCAAATACCTATAAACACTTGTTGGAGCTTTTCATTGCAATAATTAATACAGAATTGTTCAAAACTATTATGATCAAATACTTCAAATCCATAAATATCCAGAACTCCAATAACAGTTCCTCCTCTATATTTTTTATTTTCGATATAAGGTATTAAAGCTTTGTTGACTTTACTCACTATCCATGTGAACAATCGATCATAAATTGCCTAAACAAAATATAAAAATAATACTTTTACCAAAGAAAAAAATGTGTGATAATATAAATACTTTTGCTAATGCATCTCTTCCGACTTCAGCCTGGGATAATGTATGAGCTTTTTGTAATATTTCCCCGTTAGCTGCAATTATACGTTTACTCAGGGCCGCAAGAAGATCTTTAGTATCAACTTCTAATAGTCTAGATACTTGCTCAAGAGGATTATTATGTGAATTAGCAACAGTTATAGTATCATCATCATTGGTAGTAAATGTTAAATTTCCCTAAAAATAGTTAATAATATAAGACATTGGTCATATTTTTTTTGTAAAAGGTTCTGTCTATAATTATTATAAGAAAATATTACAAAGGCTGGAGTATTATTAAATTTAATGGTAATTACTAATTTTGGCCTGAGAAATCTTCAAACAATCAATAAATAAGCATAAAATAAAAAAATGAATAAAATTGAACATTGAAATAAAATATAAACAAGAAACAATGAAGTATAAAATTGAAAAATATGCATTTAATTTAAAATTTTTTTTATATTTATTATACATACATTTAAAAAAAAAAGATAATAAAATTGGGGAAAACACAAACTTCATGACCTACAAACTATTATACACACTGGACTGAATTGATGAGCTATAGAGCGGCGAAAACATGAAATATTATTCGCAGAGACCTCCTACTCATTTCCAATTATTCAAATATACATAACAATTTGACCAAATAAATCATTGTTTTTAATTTCTTTGTCGTGATAAAATATACTCATAAATAGCACTAAAAACACTGAATTAGCAAAAAAAAGGCATTAAAAACCATAAATACGCAAATATGAAAAAAATAATATTTTTATATGATATCAGAGAAGTGTAGAATATATTTGTATCTTACTTTGGATGTTGTAAGATAAACCAAAAATAAAATGAATTTGTTAGAACTTCCGAGCCTTGTTTAAAATAATTACAAACAGTACCTTTTACTAATAATATTATAAGAGTATTAATCAACATTAAATTTATATATTTTGGGTAAATTATTTTAAACACATTTAATATTCACCAATTGTAATATAGCTGCAACAATTTTCCAAGTTGTTTTTATGTCAATATCTGAAAATCCAAGTGTTTTGCAAGCGCTCAATGTAGCCTGAAAATCTGATTTATCAGATGATATTATCGTTGATTTTCCTTGCTGTGTATAAAAATAATGTTGGGGATCAGGATTTAGCCCTAGGTTGCTTGTTTCTTTATGTGTTGTATTAGCTAATGCCTAAATAAAATAAATAATATATTCAAATATAAACTAATATCACTTATGGCATACAATTATAATATTTCTAATTACTTGATAAAAACTATGAAAATTTCTTTCACCAGGATGTTGTTGTATCACACGAGATTTCTCAAGCAAATAATTAATTACTTGACCACCAATTGGATCTCCTTTAAAATCAAAATTGATATCCATATACTTTCCAAATCTAGAAGAATTGTCATTTCTATTTGTTTTAGCATTTCCAAATGTTTCCAAAACGACGTTAGACTGAATCAATATATTTTTAACCCTAAATAGTTTTTATAAAATTAAAAAAACCAATAATTTGTTTAAACAAGTATTATAATTTACCGCTCTACTTCTTGTTGACCAGATAAGTTAGTAACAGCGGCAATATATTTCATGATAATCTTAGATGCTTCAGTTTTACCACTGCCAGATTCACCACTTATGACAATACAAGAATCTCGCCTGTGCATTTTCATGCTACGATGTGCAGAATCAGCAATTGCAAATATGTGTGCAGGGTTCTCAAAAATCTCTCTTCCTTCATGCATAACAGTGTTTGAGTTAAATTTGTAATGAGCAAACACAAAGCGAATAATTTATTTTCATAAAAATATTATGTACCTTTGTATTGATTTATGTAATCTTGGCCATAGATATTTAATGTTCGATATGGATTTACAGAAATACATACTTCACCAATGTAGGTATAAATAAAACCATTTTTAAATCTGTTAAAAAAGAAATAAATTATAAGGAAATTTTTCTTTGAAGTTTTAGTTGATATACATTTAAAAACTTAATTATCTCAAAAATAACAACCAGCGATAAAAAAATTCTTCAGAAAAAGTAGCCTTGGTAGTAGGCAAAAATATTTGTTTAATATTTATGATTTGAAATATTACGCATAAATTAGATATAACTGACTACATTTCTACAACATTTAGCAGACCATTTAACTACCTTAAATCATGTAATTATATTTAAAAAGTAATAATTAACTTATTTATGTTTGTTCAATATAACAGATATGAATTTTAATGCATACATTATTATTTATAAAAAAGCCGGACATACTTCGCATGATGGGTGTACTTCGCACGACGGATGGTATTCTCTTGACGGGCGTATTAAATTTTAAAGAAACGATAAATCATTTCTTCAGTAAAACGATTCTGAACAAAGGAAGTTAATAATAAAAAAAAAAAATTTGCAAAAAATGTCCAAATTTTTTTTTCACATTTTCAACATTTTCTAGGGCCAAAATCTTTTTTATAGAATTTTCTATCTATGTTTAAATTTTCATAAAATTCGGATCAAAAAATGATGGTTTCTGAGTCGTGTTTTTGAAATTTTGGGTTGTTT
>JAIPRM010009011.1:0-15255 GCA_025469315.1 Stegophylla sp. TES_Ste_2020
GAGAAATTCAAAAAATGACCTCTTTAAAGTACAATCTAGAGGCAAATCCGGTTTCAAAAAGTTATTGATCGAAACTTTTGGACAAGTATTTCTATACAAAAAGTTGTACACAGAAAAAAAAAAATAATAAACATCATTGTAAAAACACTAGCTTCTTCACTTTATTCAGAATCTAAAAGTTTTAGTAGTAGTAGTTCTAATAAATAAGAACACTTCAAGGTAAATGAACCTAAAAAGAAAGGGGTTAATATCATGTGGTAAAATATGTAGGTTTAATTTGGGATTTCTAGGATTGATAAGCAAATTTTTATTTTTTAATTAGTAATTCTAATTTAAATAGACAAAATGGTAAATTATAAAATTACATGAAAATTGTAAAAAAAAAAAAAAAATGGATTTTTTAATTAGTATTACGATTTTAATAACACAAGTCGTAAAATAGAACATTAAATAAGTAAAAAAACAAAAATCATTATATTTTATTATTAGATAATTTTACTTGGGTTTTTTATTATCCGTGAAATGGATTTTTCGACCGATTACCGATGATGCCAAATGTAATATTATACAGAATTGTATTGTATGTATGTATTATACATAAATGTATATGTAGATTAGAATTATGTGAAAAGGGAGATTTAAGATCCATTGAGTCATTTCATTAGTAGGAAAACATCAACCTCAAGGCAATCATTAGTCTCTGAGGTATTTTTTATATAGTTATTTTATAAAAACAAAGTCAGTAAAATTTAATTTTTATAGATATTTTATTTTAGAAATAAATACATTTTGTCTAGTATCATTAAATATATTTCTTTTTTATGTAAAAATCAAATAAGTTTATCTTTATAATGAGTCATTGTGATCGATATTAAAATAATGGTTATTACCTGCAGTTTAGACCAAAGTTAAATTCAAATATACGAACAAAAAACATGTATAATATTGTGAACATCATTAAGATATTAATATATTATGATGACGGTCTAAGAAGATATAACTTATTAGGTAACAACATTATTATGACATACTTATTATTGTACAAAAATTAAAAATTATATAAATATCAATCAGTCGCAGTTATTGAATAATAATTACTGTTAGATATGTATTAAAAAAAAAACACAACCGAAACTCCAACAAGGTCGAATAAAAAAGATAAATTTCATAAATTTAATAAGATTGTTACATAGATTATTTATTTTATTTTATATATTTACGTCATTATTGTTTTTGCGACATTTATGTTGTTGACAACAATTGTGCTGACTTCCTGCGAAGTACAATAATAGAAATTTGCTGGTTTAAAACTAAATTTAACATTAAGATAATATTAATACCTAGCTATAACACCAATTGTATTATTGTGGGAAATAACATTCTGTGTACTGGATAGCTAATCCCAAAAGAAGTGTTTTGGTGGTAATTTAAAAACGAAACGGTTTCAAGTAAAAAGTGCGCACAGATGAAGGCGTTAGAGATTGTTGCTTCAGATTTCTTGGGTTATGTACAAAAGTAAGATGGATTGGATGAGAGGTAGCTTTTAGTGTCACCTTATAAATAATCGTTAGTCTGATATAGACAAACGTTTATATTTTGCTTGGAGCTGAGCCCTATTCTTAATTCTTATGCTTGAATACTGTATGAGCGTTAGTAAATTGATAATTAATTAAAACATAATAATAATATATGCCTTGGTATACATTGTGTACCTGTACTAAATACACATAGTAGGTTAATTAGGTATTAAATGCGTACATAAATACATAATAAATAAGAAGGTTTCATAATTAATTAGTTAACGATTGGCTTAAAAGTCAACCAAATTCCATTTTTCGCTGATATAAAACCGGGTGAAATATTATATTCGAGTGGAATTTCTGTTTTTGCACAAGGTAAAACTTCGTATTTCATTAGTATTTCCGACAGGACCAATTTCAATTCCATCCCCGCGAATCGTTTTCCTGTAAGAGCAAATCGAAAATTTAAATCCTACTCGTTTAAATCGCGTAATAGTCATTTGTGGCATTTTAGAAAGAAGTGTAGTGATGAGGGGCGATTGTAAAAGAGAAGGAACAAAATAATGGTAGTATTTTTATTTTTATCAATGTATTTCAATGTAGGTATTAAAAATAGCCTAAATAAAAATCGAAACCCAGTTTTAAAACTAAAGAATTTTTGAAATTTATTTAAGTATTTACAATTATTTTAAACTGAGGGACAAATCTAATTTAACTGAAATTCAAAATTTCTTTTAGCGCATAAAATCAACTGCTTTTAACAGTTTGTAATATGCCGAATTTACTGTATTAGTTACGATATTTTGTAACGCACCTAGTTTAGAAGTGACTTTAAAATAAAAAAAATAAAAAAAATTGAGCGTTAAAATTATTATTTAAATAAGTATGTAATTGTATATAAATATGTTAATTATTTAACATACATGGACCTATTTTATGTATGTATTACTGAAATTTTCGTGATTGGTCAAGAAATAATTAACTTAAGTCCATGGGCTTATAAATTGTAATAGTTTTTTAATTTAACTTGATTCAAAAAATATTATTTATACATTACATATACACATATAACGAGTAAAAAAACTCCCTCCTCTACTTCTCAGCAAAAACCAAAGCCTCCACTGGTATTAGTTTTCTAACATTTATTAGGTTAAAAAGTGTAAGGTTAAATAATTTGTATTATATTTTGAAACGACTAAAACAATACCTATGCAATGTCGAGGTCCGTCTCCAAACGGTAAGAAAGTTCCATTCGGCCGTTTTGACTTTTCTTCCGCGGTAAATCTATCCGGATCAAAAGTCTCGGGATCGGGATAATACTTCGGGTCATGGTGTAAACTGTACATTGGTATTAAAATTTTTTCTCCTTTTTTAATGACTAGCGAGTCACCGGGCACTTTGTAATCTTGACATGCTTCTCTAGGTATAACAATAGTTATAGAGTATTTACGATGAGTCTCTGGAACACATTAAATATTATTCAAACTCATTTAAGGCATTTAAACACTTTTATATGCGCAATAAACCCGGCTGATCGCATAAAAATTATTTCAATATTATTCTTATGACTTATTATTCTGTTGTAGTTTAAAAATATTATTTCTACGACGAATTTAGTATGAATTAAAATCAATTGCCTTTTTTTTTCTTTCTTTAGAATTTATTTATGGAATATTAATTAATAATTACTGTTAATCGAAAATCTATTATTGTAGTACAATTTGTAAGGTTGGGATTTCAATTCTCAAAAATCTCGAAAAAAAATACATTATAAAAATAACTATAAATTTCTTTATTAGAGCTTACAAAATAAAAATAAATATGTTACAAGTGCATTTTGTTTTTGTTTTTAATAGTATTTTAATATAAATGTTCTTTCTTTTAAATAGTATTAGTATTTTAATATAAATAAATAAAAAAAAAGTTTTACAAATAACTAGACCTCGTCAACTCATGAATTTCCGATTTTAAATAGAATTATTAAGGTTTTATATCCAATAACATAATACGAATACGAGTACCTAGAACAGGAGTCGGTAACCTTTTTGAGGCGTTACATGATTGCGCACATTTTACAAAAATCAAGCTCTTATAACTATTAAGTCAAAAATAAATTATATTCACCTAAAAAAAAAAAAGTGTACTCAAAATAATAATTTATAATAATATTGATACTTATTTATAATTTCATAAAATTCAAAAAAATTCCCAACATTAATATTTTTGTAATACATATTATGGTCAAAAATAAATAATATTGAAATCAATTTTAGTTCTAATCTCAATTAGATAATATATAAATAATTCTTACCGTCTAAAACCATGTCGGTGTAATGGAGACTCAAAAAGTATTCGGCAGTAAATTGTCCTCCGTGTTTTTGCTTCATCGAAGAGATCTCTGCACGCATTTTGTCTTGAATGCTTTTGTTCAATGCCAATTCGTATAAGCAAAAAGACATCGTGGCCGACACGGTATTAGAACCGGCGACGAACAACAGGATTGCGTTCGCGATTATATCCAATTCGGTAAACTTGTCTGGAAAATAAATTGAAAATATTGATGACATGCTATTTTAATTCGGTTAATACGTTTTTCATTTTCTACTACTTTTGGTTTTGAGAGCCAAAAACAAAACATTTTAGTTGAAATCAAAAATAAATTATAAGCACATAATTATGATTTCATTATTTTAACGAGTTTGTAATTATAATTCCTTATTATTTCTAAATTATAATATGCTTATATTTTAAATTTAATAGGTATTTTTACAATCGAGCCAGAGTTGACAAATTATTCATACAAGAACTGATAACGAAATTTTCAAAAACTGGTTTAGCTATCAAAATTAAAAACTGTAAAAGATTTGTTTGGATGTTAATAATCAGGGATAAAAACGGATTATTTTGGTAGTTTTTGAAAGTTATTCTAGAAATTCAATTAGGAACAATTAAACCCATTACTCGTTTCAATCCTTGTTTATTATTAATATTATTGGTAAGGTTCGGATTTTAACGACGCACTAAAAAATCCAAATAATGCCTTAATATAATATTATTTAATGCTCTAAAAAAATGCCTTTATTAAAGAAAAAAATGTCCATCAGTCACAATCGGTTTAGCCGTATCGAATATTATTAGCCCGTACAACTAACAGAATAAACTCTACAATTATATTAGTTTTATTAGTGTAGAAGATAGAAACGTCTAGATTACCGTATTTTTATGTCAAAATCGGTTTAGGCGTTTCAAAGAATAGTTCGTAAAAATTATAGATACTAATAAGAATGGATAGGTCATTTGACATATAGTGAAAATAATAAATAGCTGCCAGTTGTGAACATCAGTATTGCTCATATGATATTTAAGATATTATGCCCTCTGCTAGAATGAGAGGCATTGATAAAAACAGTCTTTCTCTCTTCCCCATTCCGGCACACGATCCTCTATAGCAGCAGTTCCCAAAGTGTGTTTCAAAGAACCTAGGGGTTCCCTACGACAATTACAAAGGTTCCGCCATCGCCAGTTAGATTCACAATTCAACCGTGATATTTTCACTTACACTTAACCGCTACATCAATGGAAAAATGTAAAACAGATTACATATCCCTTCAGCTATAACATTTATAACCCAATTTTAAAATTAGTGCGAGTAAAAACATAAACAGTTCCATTATTTGTCTATATGAAACTTTAAATTAAAAGCACGTAAGACTCTTCTCTATCATAATTATTTTTGTTTAAAATTCAGAATTATTATTAAAAAAAAAAAAAAAAAATTATTTCAAACGTTACAATACAAACGGTTTGACATCACACATTTATTATTGCAGTCTCATATAACTAGGGCTATGAAATATGAATTTAGTAAAAAAAAATTCCAAAATTCGTTTTAGATTTCAAAAAAATACTTAAAATATTTGTTTTTAAATGCAACGAAAATCATAATTAATGAGAAGAATCAAGAAATTTTCGTCTTTTAAATTAAACACATCGATTATTATTATCTCTCTCATAAATAGCTCCATTCAGACTCCACCCAGATTGAAAATAAATCAACTCTTTCGACTGTGTATACCTCATCTCTAAAAACTATTTCAGAAGGAGACTTTTTTTTTTGTAGACCATATTATTTGACATTTTTTGGCGCGTAAATGCATATTTTTAAAAGCATATTTCGAGGCTTTTCAGTACATATAAATCTGACCCCTACCCCCCCCCCAATAACAAAGCACATGACCGTCTTACATTCTCCCGCGGTCGACGAGTCGTCGTTCACCACCAGGTCCCGGCGGGCCTCCATCAGCGTTTGCGTCAGGTCCGTGCGGTGCACGTTGTTCTCGGCGCGGTACTTGATGACGTCGCTGAACATGGAGTGAAAGAACCGCGTGGCGTCCACCGAGAACGCTTGGACCTTGAACACGGACGCCGCCTTCGGGAACACCATGACGAACGTCTGGACGACGGACTGCAACCGGCCGCCGGCGCCGAACAGCTTCTTCACGTTGTCCCGGAACACGTGCGCGTGTTCGCCCTCGAACGTGTTCAGCTGCAGGCCGAACGCGCACGCGCCGATCACGTTGTTGGTGAAGTTGCTGACCAGCTCGCGGACCTCGACCATGCCGCTGGGACCGGCGGCGGACCGCTCGCCGAGGCACCGCATCAGCTGATCGCTGCAGTCCTTGATCTGGCCGTGCATGCCCTTCAACTTGCTGGACGCGAACCCCGGGCTCAGCTTCTGCCGCATGATCCGCCACCGTTGGTCCGCCGTGAAGAACATGCTCCGGGCCAACAGGTTGACGGCCGGGTCGAAGTCCAGGCCGCGGTTCACGAAGTGCCCGAAGTCCTTGACCATGATCCGGTTGACCAGTTCCGGGTCGCGGACCATCAGGAACGGCGTGCGGAACTGGTAGAAACCGCAGTACCGGCGGTCGGCGAACTGCCAGTACGCCCGGTCGAACGTGACCAGCTGGTGTTCCAGGCCCATCGTCATGCGGTACGTGTTGCCGAACAGCGGCACGGGACGCGCGTGCGGCACGTTCAGCCGGCGCCAGTGGCCGTGCGTGGACGTGGCGAAATAATAGGCGGCCGCGCACACGGCCACGGCGGTGGCGATCAGGCCGCCCGCGGGCGCGAACGGCCACCACCACCACCAACTCGTCTGCAGACCGCTGGAGAACATGACGCGGTGACGGACGACGGACGTCTTCACTTGCACACGCTGGACAACACTGATTGGTGCGAGTTAAGGAAAGAATGTCCTCTTTTATAAGGGGAGGAAAAAAGAGTTGCCACGTGCGCACGACGGGCAAGAGGGTCAATTACTGAAGTCATCTCATCGATATATTAACAATTATATCATATTATACAATACACTTAGGCGACGAGGTCGCGAAAAGCGTTTCATAACAGATTTTTTTTTTTTTTTTGATTTCCTATGATCAACAATTTTTTTTTTTTTACCGTTACATCAGAGTTATTTCTGTATGAAACGCGTAATTTATATAATATATATTTTTTTATTTTAACAACATAATATTATTATTACATGTTTTATACATGTTCACATTGAAATTATTTACAATAGCACTGTGCTCACTCGTCGTGGTCGACTATATGACACACGAGTCATTTTTAATGATTTTTAACATCATAACAGGGTTAAGTTTGGTTAGGTTATCTTCCATTCCACGGTGAATAATGGCCGTGTACAGCTCGAGGAGTGGAATGAACGAGAAATTAAAAATGGAAGGAGAGGTTAATATAACTAATAGGTTCAAATACCCTAAAAATTATCAAAAAATAGTCGAAAATAAGTTAATAGCCGAAAACCGCAATAATGATGTCGAAAAAAATCACCCAATATTATAACAAAATATAAATTTAAGATTACTTAAAAGTTAAAATACTTTTAAATTTTAAAATTACAAAAAAAGACAAAAACGAAATTAAAATGACGCATGTCACATTCCCAACTTTTTAATGTACGAGTATCATCTACTTTTATGAAAGTTTTCACGTAACACTTGATTTTATAATCACATTTTGTTTTTTTCCTTTTCAATAAATGTATATGTTATTTTACATGTATAGATTTCATTATTATAATCATATAAAAACGTATATCGTTTTTTTTTCGATTTGAACTTTACTTAATGTTTATCAAACTTAAAAAAAATAATAAGGATTTAATGCGCAAAAATAAAACAAAATATATATACAGTTATTAATTTTATTATTGTTTACGTACTACAGGTGACAGGTTGAGAAACGTTACTGTAGAAAACTAAATTTTAGTACTTTTAAGTATCCAATATGAGCTCTGCTCAGAAATATTTATTTATATTAGCGTGGACTAAATCAAACAAATAAATATTTTAGCCCCCAAAATTTTTATTTTTATTTCGCCAATGGGTACAGGCATTATTAGACACATTAAATAACGCTTTTTTAATTTTAGATTTTGAGTGGAGCGAAAAAGCTAGTGTTTTTACAATGTTTTTACAATTTAATAATATATTATATATTGTAAACATTTATTCGCATTGGAATATTTGTCCAAAAGTTTCGATCAGTAGTTTTTTGAATCAGAATTTGCCTCTGGATGGTATTTTATAGAGATTATTATATCAATATTCTCATTAGTTTTTCAAAATTTAACAAAAACACCGTTATTATTATTATTTTTTAATTCAAACTTTACAAAAATTCAAATATAGGCAGAGAATAAAATAAAAAATATTTTGCTGAATGAAAATTTTTAATATGTAAATTATTTTTCATATTCACAGTTTTTAGTTGGGAAAATTAAAACACATTAACTTGTATAAACTGGAGCTCCACTCAGAATCGTTTTATTGAAGAAATTATTTATCGTTTCTTTAAAATTTAATACACCCACCAAGTCCCACTTGAGGAGCGAAGAATATTCTTAGTGTTAAGTATCTCGGGCACTTTTAAATTATGCGAATTGAAGATCACCAAACTAAATTTTAATTTTGTGAAAATAACTAACTGATCTAACACTTAGTATTTTGTTTGACACAGATGTGTTTTAACAGTGGTTGATCGCGCATTCATTATTTGAATGGTTGCGTACTCACAAGTGTTTGAAAACGATGTGTACGAATCAATATTTCCAATTGAAAAGTGTTCGAATATTCATGTTTACAGTGAGAATATACATATATTTATTGGTTTATAAAAAATATTTAACTACCCAAAGCCAGTGTTTTACAAATGTTTACGATTTTTTTTTTTAATATATAATACCTATCTAGTATTTTATTTTTTTTATGTATTAAATTGTCAAATGAATTAACTACCACAAACAAGCTTTCCTAAAGTATGGTTAAACTAGGCACCTGGGGTATCCATAAGATAACCGAGTACTTGAAGGTAAATTGTACAGTGTATTCGGTATCACATATAAATCACACATATTATTTTCATATTTAATCAGGACCAAATTATCTTTTAATTATTAATTTAAATGATGCATATTATTCCAGAGATATCTAAATTTTATTCAGTAACATTGTGGTGTATTTTAGATTCTAAGTGGAGCAAAGTGCTAACGCAAAGCTAGTGTTTTTACAATGATGTTTATTTTTCTGTAAATACTTATTTGCTTAGAAATACTCGTCCACAAGTTTTGATCGACTTTTTGAATTATAATTTACTTTTAGATGGTACTTTTAAGAGGTCTTTTTTTACGAAATTCGCAATAAAATTCAAATTTTGGAAAAAAACTACCCGAAAAATTGCCAAAAATGCCTTTTAAAACTATCTTTTTTTTGGTTAAAATTCTATAAAAAATTAAATATCGATAGACAATTACATAAGAAGTTATTTCTTTTTATTGAAATATTATAAAAATAGTCATTTTATTATTTGAATTTTTCAATTAGTACAGTACAGATTTGAATAGTGAATAATAAATAATAATACACGGTAAGAGAGAAAGAAAAAAAAAATAATAATAATAATAACAAAATTAAAAAAAAAAAAAAAAAAAAAAACGAAACTAAATATTAATTAATATAATTTTTGAATTATAGATTGAAAATTATCGTAAAAAATATCAATATTTGACATATTATTAATAGTTCGACAAGCACGATCAAGAGGAGCTGCGTAACCATAGTTAGTGGTGTGAAATTTTGTTTTAAAGGTTTGAGGGATTTAGAATATTTTGATACAGTACAATTTTTTACGGATGAATAATTAAAAATTTTACAAGGGTTTGATTGAAAAAAAATTGGAGATCAAATTTTATGGTGTATTTTTAGTAAAGACCTTTTAAATTTGGGAGGTAATATTTTTTCACCATCTTATGTATTTTTCGACGCTGAATACGTAGGTGTGAACTAAATTCCAAAATTCCACGTGCACCAATAGTTTTCTTATTATTCTATTTTGAACATTCAATATTTTTGGTTATTACATTAAATACCTACTATTTCAACCGACTACAACTCTGTTCTTGTGGTCTACTGGTCGAGGCGTCGAATTCGAATGCGAGTACCGGGTTCTAATCTTACAAAATGTTTTGCACTTTTTTTAACGGTGGCTGACCAAAGGCGACACGATAAACATTAGAACTAATTATGTTAGACAATTAGAGCTACTTTATTTTATTTTATTGTAATGTTAGCATTTTATTGTAATTTGAAATTTCATTCGATGTAAGGGAATATATGAAAATTTGAAAACTCAGTTTTTATTTTTCGTTAACGATTTAGGTATGTAACAAAATTATTTTTAGTTTAAAATTTAAGTTCAATGTTTCAAAACTGATAATATTATTGTTGTTTATTAGCTAAAGCACCGATCAGAATCGTTTTTATTAAAGAAATGATTTATCGTTCTTGTAAAATTCAATACACCCACCAAGAGCATTCCATTCGAGGTGCGGAGAATACCCCAAAGTGCGAAATACACACTTTTTTTATAGTGCATTTTATTAATACAAATATTTTCATATAAATAGTATCCAATAAAGTAATCAACAATAAAATATTGAAATTAATCACATTAACAATATTATTTTAATATGTTTAATATATTGTTGCACAACATAATAATAAATTTAAAAAATACACAATAACAAAAACGTAAAAAAAAAAAAAAAATAATAATAATAATGTCGATGGCCATTTTCAAGCGGAAATGACGTTAAATCACAGTTCCGTTAATATCGAACAAACACAGTATACTTTGGTGTGGATTTCACTGTAGGTGAAAATAATACGATTTTTTGATATCTGACAAGATAAATTTACTACTTTAATTTACCAAACGTCGATGAATTATTGTATGCCGCCGATGAACCGTAATTTGTTTTCATATGAATGAAACTCCGAACACCAACTGTAAAATATATTATATTATGTAGTTATAGCATAAATTAACTTATTACGAATATTACGAATGTAAGCCCTCAGTCCATGTATAGGCATGGCCGTGGTTTTTCGGGTTCAAACCCCCTCCAAAATGTTTATGTTAAGTTTAAAATTGCTCTAAATTTTTACTTATTACCATCAACCATAACACACAAGTTTTTATACATAATTTTTGTCATAGATTCGACCTCCCCCCCTGAATTTTATTCTTGATACGGCTACATGTCTATAGATTTTTTTGTTTTGTTGACAATTTTCCATTGATGATTCTAGCCTTTTATTTTTTAATTATCTTAAAAAATGACTCATGACTGTTTTCAGGGAGGGGAGGTCTTGGTATTACCCCCCTCCCCCTTCCGAAACTTCCTAAAATAATTCTTTATTTTTATTTTACATTAAATATTATCAATACTTAATTTATGGTTAAATTTCTCATTGAAAAAATAATAATAAAACCCTCCTCGAAAATTCATTCTAGATACGGCCATGTGTATAGGTACTGGTGTAACATTAGCAGATGACAACTGCAAAACACAACGAACAAATTTTTTAGAAGTCTCTTAGACATTGTAAGAAAACTAACATACAATATAGCAAATTTGCATACAGCAGAATCCATTTAATGTTGTTAGCTTTAGTATAACAGTAAATTTACCTATTTAATTTATCAAACTTAAAGGTGAGAACATTATCTAGGGCATCTCATAGGATTTTGTAGAAATTTTTATTTTTAAGTGAGTTATAATCATTTGAAAGTCGTAATATTTTACATAGCTATACTCACACACACACACACACACACACACATACACAGTGTTGATATTCATTATTTTTCGAAATAATACGGGAACGGACTTTTGGGGGTCACCCTGTATATAATTTTGAAACAATAGCAATCTTCAGACTTCTCCCTTTACTTGTACTATTTTTGTACCAAATTTCACTTTTCTATCTATATACGGGAAGTGTCTTAAGTTTCGTTTCATAATTTACAACAATGACCATCATTTTGGTAGATGACCGGTATATGACGATTTTAAATGGCAATGATTTCGTAATTAGGTAAACCTATTTAATTAATTTTAACCTGTACAGATAAATAACGTAATTAACCAAGTGAATATAGTGTTGTAAATCATCATTATTGAAAAGAACAATTTGCGTAGGTTTTTTTTTAATTGCATTTTATTTTTTTTTTCATCTTTTACAATTGACTGGATTTTTGATAAATTGAAAATTGCTAATTATTGGTATCTGCTAAAATGACATTTTTACACCAATAACGTAATTTAATACACGTCATACATATTATAAATAGCATATTATCAGTAATTTTGAAGGTTTACCGTTTTCGTTTTTGGGTTCATTCCACGATTGTACCGTTGCAGATCCAAAAATAATGTAGAAAATGCTGGATAAGAACAGTATAATGGCTCCCAACAAGAACACAGCTCTCCATTCATCCACCGAAGTCTGTTAAAAGAAAAATTCAAAATACACCGACATTTAGTACATTCCCGTAGGCGTGATCAGAGTAAAATTTCAAATGGGACTCGAAAACCTCACGAGTACTCCCCCATACGAAATTAAAAAACCGGACATACTTCGCACGATGGGTGGTATTCTCTTGACGGGCGTAATAAATTTTAAAGAAACGATAAATCATTTCTTCAGTAAAACGATTCTGAACGAAAGAAGTTAATAAGTAATATAAGAAAAAAAAAATGTCCAAAATTTTTTTTCACATTTTCAAAATTTTTTTGCGCCAAAATCTTTTTTATAGGATTTTTTATGTTTAAATTTTCATAAAATTCTGATCAAAAAATGATAGCTTTCGAGTCGTTTTTGTCAAATTTCGGGTAGTTTTTTCCAAAAAAAAAACATTGAAGAATTGAGAAATTCAAAAAATGATCTCTTTAAAGTACAATCTAGAGGCGAATCGAGTTTCAAAAAGTTATTGATCGAAACTTTTGGACAAGTATTTCTATACGAAAAGTTGTACATAGAAAAAAAAAAACATCATTGTAAAAACACTAGCTTATTCACTTCGTTCAGAATCTAAAAAGTAAAGTGTAGACAAGAAAGCTGGACATACTTTGCGTCACGGATATTCTTCGCTCCTCGGGTCAGATACTCTTGGTGGGTTTGTAGAATATAGAAATAAGACGATTCTAAATTATTTCTCTTTATATATATAATATAATTATAATTTGTGTCAAAAGTGGGAACAAGATCTTGTATAGTCAACGAAAAATTGTTTTCCTAACATTATGTAAGAAGAAATGCAGAAACAACACCTTTATTTGAAAAAAAAAAAACTGTGAGGCTAAGAACAAAACTTAGAAGCTGCGCTGCTCTATTCCCTAGAGTTACGCTTAGGTATGCCGATTCTATTGTCGTGGCTAAGCATCACATAAAGTTCAATACGTTTATATTCTCAAAGGACTCACTTGATCGTGTACGATAAATCCGCAAACAGTGGGCGCTAGCACACCGCCGATGGAAGCCACGGCGTTCGTGAAACCCATCAGAATTCCGGCGTAATTGGGAGCCAAGTCGAGGTGGTTTATGTTGAAGCCGACGTTCGTGCAACAGCCAATGGCTACCACGAATACGTACAAAAATATTGCCGCATTCGCGTTATCGCCTATATAGCCGAGCACGACGAGACCCAACGCGCCGCCGCTCATTCCTGTAAGTAAAACAAAATTCACCCGACGTAACGTATACGTATTATATTATGTTCGTATATTTTCCCGTTTTCTGATTTTATTGGATTTTTTTTTGTTTATAGATTTAACTTACATTTGATACAATAATATGCAGAACTGTTACTAAATTTGACCCTTTAAAATTTTTAATGATCAAGCAAATTGCAGTCATGTGTATAGTACTGATAGTCGATACTGATTATAATGTTTTAAGTAGTGAAAAAACAATCAACATATTTTTTTAAATGATGATACAAATAACTATTTATTTAAAATTATAATGAATATATAGGTTAATTTATCTTAAAACCTAATGAATAGAGTTAAACCTGTCTAAAACTGATTCTCGATAATAATTCGATAAATCTCGATGATAAGTCTCGAAATTAAATTCCACACTCATAAACCCCTTTACTAAAATAATAAATATATAAAGTATATGTATAAAATAAACGGTCATTGATTAATAATGTAATAATACGGTCTTCTGCAGTTTCAGACAATTTTTAAAGTACCTACCTATCAAAAACACAAGGTATATCCTCTAGTCATAAACTTTATATCTATATAAAAATCTATTCTCAAATCACTATTTATTAAGTACTTAATATTTAATAATTATTAAATTTATATTACAATTTCAATAATTCAACCAAAAAAATAATCACCAATATCATTACCCATTATTTAATATATTTTAGATTCTGAACGGAGTGAAGTAGCTTATAATTTTACAGTGATGTTTATTTTTTTTCAAATAATATTTTTCAATATTTTCGGTTATTAAACTAAATACCTACTATTTCAATCCAACGATCAACGATGTTGGTGTGGCCCAATGGAAAGCCGATCAACCTCTCACGCGACGGTGCTGGGTTTGATTCAATGCTCGGTAATTCGAATGAATATTTTGCATTTTTTAACCATGACTGACTAGATGCGCCACGATAAACATAAGTAAAAATTATGTTATAGTGCATAAATGTTGATTTACGATAATTATAGCCATTTTATTTTATTATAATGCTTATATCTTTATTGTAATTTGAAATTATTTATGGAGTATTCATTAGGTGTATGTGCATGTATGAAAATCAATTTTCGTTTTTCGTAAATGTTGTATGTAACAAAATAATTTATAGTTCACTATTTCAGTTCAATTCTTCAAAACATCAAAACTGATAGTTATTATTGCATATTAGTTGAAGCTCCGTTCAGAATCGCTTTATAGAAAATATGATTTATCGTTTCTTTAAAATTCAATACACCCTTCACGAGTATTCTACCCGACGTGCGAAGAACACACTATTATTATTTTTATTTATTTATTAAATTATGAATATTATTATAATTTTAGATTCTGAATGAAGTGAAGAAGCTAGTGTTTTTACAATGATGTTTATTTATTTTTTTTTTTTATTTTTTTTTCTGTGTACAACTTTTCGTATAGAAATACTTGTCCAAAAGTTTTGATCAATAACTTTTTGGAACTGGAATTACCTCTAGATTGTACTTTAGAGAGGTCATTTTTTGAATTTCTCAATTCTTCAATTTTTTTTTTTTGGAAAAAACTACCCAAAATTTGACAAAAACGACTCGGAAACCATCATTTTTTGATCCGAA
>JAIPRM010009012.1:0-15255 GCA_025469315.1 Stegophylla sp. TES_Ste_2020
TCAGTTGAATAATAAAAAAAAAAGTCAAATTGAATTTAGTCGAATAATAATAATTAGTCGAATAATAAAAATAAGTCTAATAATAATAATTAGTCGAATAATAATAATTAGTCGAATAATAAAAATATTCGAGTAACTAATTAGTCATAAGGTACTACCGACTAAGTCGGTAGTAATTAGTCGTTTCTGCCCATCACTAGTGTGTATGTCCTCAGTGGGCGTGGAACTTCATGCGGGCCGCAGGGAATATTATCGAATAACATTTTCTTTTTCACCATAAAAATTCATAATATATTTGGCTATAACCAGTGGCGCACATCGAGGGGTTCAGGGGTGTCGATTGACACCCCCATGGAAATCGGTAGGTGGTTCTAGTTGGACTTGGAACTTATTTTTATATCAATTGTTTGTCATTTATAGCATCTTAAAAAAAATTATATAATAAAGACAAAATTTTTATCACGTCCATACTCAAATTTTATAGGTGAAATGGGTGATTTCCAAAGAATTTATATTTTCGACACCCCTGTGAAAATTTTACTGTGCGCCACTGGCTATAACTCCATTTATAATGTTCAGATCGGATTAAAAAGCGCAGCATTATCTTCTACGGAACATTTCCAATAAGATCGGTGCATTGTCGAACTAAATTATTCTACAAGAAATTTGGTATGCATGGACAACTATTTTTTTTTCGTGATTTCCGATGCTTCGTGTAATATTATTATACCGGCAGTTGTCGCGCGTTGTGATTGCCGATGCGTTCATTTCAAGGCGTTTTTTTTTTTTTTTTTATACTTATTACTTTGGATTCTTACTCACGCGCAGTTCACAAACTTTCTCGTTGAACACGTGTCGAACAAACATGCTCCGGTGCTCTCGATAGTCGACCGTTCGGCGTTCGGAGAGGAGGAGAGCGTTCGGGATGAGCGGCCGCCACCGGGTGCAAAACACCCGTGAAAAATCGATAATCTGCGCTTTGACCTTGCGTATACTCGGTTCGACGTCGTTCAACCTGCGAACCGAGTCCGGTGTTTGCGGCAGATGCGAGTTCGTTTTCAGATAACTCTCGTAGTGGCGCTGATAGGACTGCATTTTTTCGAACAACATTTTCCGCGTATAAGAACGCCGCGTCTCGTCTCGACCGAGCGACAGAGCGAAGTGCACGCTTTCCAACGCTCGGTCCACGTCGATTCCGCCGCAGTCGCAGTCGTGTAACGCCGCGACAACGCACAACAACGCGCTACCGTCGTCGTGCAGTCCGATCAAGTCTCGCCATTCGTCCGCGCGCCCCGCGCTCAGCGGCCTCGTCACTACGTACCATCTGATCAACTCGTAGTATTCGATCATGTGTACCGCCATGTACACATAGCTCAGCGCCAACAGTCTGCCGCTCATCACGTCCAATTCGTCGTGCACGTTGGCCAAGTCCTCTGCGACGGTGTCGTCGCTGTGTACGATGAGAAAACCGTCGGGTTCGCCGTGGTCACTGTCCAGCAGTTTTCGGAAAAACTCGAATTTCGACGACAACGTCTCCGACAGCTCGAGCATTTCCCTCGTCTCGATCGGCTCGCGTTCTCTCCGCGACGTCAACCAACCGCCGTCCGTCGTCACGCGTCCCACAATCGAACATAACGCAGCGGCGAATATTGTCACTGAAGTCCTCATGTGACGGCCGGGCATAACGACTACGATAAGCGCACTGCGGCACTATAATACTATACTGTTGCACACTAATCGTTTGTGTATTTTAACAAACACTTGGTTAACCGAAACACATGTGGGGTTGTTTGATCGCAAACAAAAATATATATAAAAAAAAAAAAAAAAATTTAAGAATTTTTTTTTCTCCCACCCATATCAACCGTACATTATAATACACAGGTCGATTCCTTTCACGTCTCCTCCCTTCATATGATATAAGTTATATATATATATAAGTTATACATATGATAAAAACATATTATGTTGCTACACTCATGTTGCTATCCCTCCTAATAGTTCTATTCAAACTTATAAAAATCACTGCGTTTCTATTTGAAAAACTATTCACCGATCATCCAAATTATACGATCATCCAAATTTCCTTTTTTTTTTTTTATTAATGGATTTTTAAAAGTTAAATATATTTTATAAGAGTTATATATATTTTTATAAGAGTGGATGGAAAATATATTCCAATTAGATTATGTCAATCGTGTGCGCGGAGACAAACCACAGAATAAATTAACATAAATAAAATAATTCGCTTTATCGTTTATTTAAAAAATTCTAAACACCTACCATCAGTGTCTTACTCGAAGAGTGAAGAATACCTATGGTGTGTGTAGTGTATTCACTACACTATACTATCCCCCCCCAACCCTACTTTTATAAAATATGGTAATATAAAAGTATGGCAAATAGAATTATGATGACTCGCAGTGACTGAAGGCAGCCAGCAGCATGGTGTACACCTGGCACCAGCTACAAAACGAATGTCTGAAAACTCAACAAGTAATACACACACATACGCGAACAATAAACGATACAATAATCATCACTAACGATTGGCGGCGCTCCGTTTTCGTGCAGTTCACACTTTGGTCGTGTCCGCGACAATATTGCATTATTCTTCGTAGGGTATATTATTATCGTTTAATATTGCAAAATATCTTTCATCGACCACGCGATGCAGTGGTGTCTCTTGGTTTTATGCTCGTGCGTCTCGGCGATGGCGGCCGGCGGCGGCGGCGGCGGCGATGGTCCCAAACTCGAGATGATTCCACCGCCACTTGTCGTTTTGTCCATCGGCGGTTTCGGCGCGGCGAACTTCAGCGAATACCCAAATTTGACGGCGGACCTGTCTAAGTACGTCGAGGAATTCGCCAGGCCCAAACGCCTGATACCGGTGTTCCCGACAAAGACGTCCGTCAACCTTTACACCGTCGTCACCGGACTTTATGCCGAGCAACACGGCGTGATCGCCGAATGCGCGTACGACGAGCAACCCGACGAATGCATTTACGAACGGTACGACCAAATCGATTCGATAATTCCGATCTGGGTAAGGCATAAGTGCATTGCACGTCGTTTTGTTTCCTATTATAATATAATCGACGAATGAAATGCGTGACATAATGCACGCGGAAATAAGTTCAGAGATTATTATTGAGAGTGTTTACGAATACCATAATATTATCATACTAGAACTAGGGGACTCGTGTTTACGGTTACACGCGTGGTAGATATATTATGCCAATTATTATTAGGGCATGTCGACTTCAGTTCGGCAAGTATCATAATTCGTTCCAGTATAATATTAATTATTTCAGTATTTTAAATCAGTGTTTCTCAACCTGCTGGTTGAAGTTCGAAACCCTCTTGGTGGTCCCTAACTAATTATTTTGTGTCTACCGTCGTGATAGATAGTATAATCCAGAGTATAATCTTCAGATTGTGATTATATCGATTTACAATGAATACAGGCATTACGAGTATTGTAAAATTTTATCTCTTCGAGTATGTTCAGTCTTTTAGATTCTAAATGAAGTGAAGAAGCTAGTGTTTTTACAATGATGTTTATTTTATTTTTTTTATTTTTATTTTTTTTTTCTGTGTACAACTTTTCGTATAACAATACTTGTCCAAAAGTTTCGATCAATAACTTTTTGAATCCGGATTTGCCTCTAGATTGTACTTTAGAGAGGTCATTTTTTGAATTTCTCAATTTGTGTGAAAAAATGTGAAAAAAAATTTTTTGAAAAATTTTTTTTTTCTTATATAATTAACTTCCTTCGATCAGAATCTTTTCACTGAAGAAATGATTTATCGTTTCTTTAAAATTTAATACGCCCGTCAGGAGAATACCACCCGTCGTGCGAAGTACACCCATTGTGCGAAGTATGTCCGGCTTTTTAAATAATTGTGTGCAATTAGGTCACACCTGTTTAAATTGACAAAATAAACATACAGTTTTTATTAAGAGGGGCGGGGGTGTTGATAACTAGAAAAAAAATTGCCTACCACTGCCAGTGGCGCCACAAATAAAGTGGCGTTTTTTTAACATATTTATATAATTTTAAAAAGTTGGATATATTTCGCTATTCAAGTCAGATACTCTTAATGGGTGTGTAGAATTTTAAAGAAACAATAATTCAGTTCTCAATAAGACTTATGTTTTACAATAGTAAAGTCGGTTTCATAATAAATAAGTAAAACTTAAATCTATCTCGAAAACGACGAAAACACACAAAAAATATATAAATTATTGTATTGTAATTATGTTTTGCAGATTGAAAACCAATTGAATGGAGGAACTAGTGGTGTAATAAATTGGCCAGGATCCCATTTATATTATGAAGATAATAAGCCATATTATTATCAAGAATCTACAAAGTAAATTTTAATTATTCTAAAATGCGTTATTTCTTTTGAAAATAATTATTTTTATTACATTAATGGTATATATGAAAGCAGTCGAACTGAAGTTATAAAATATTTAATTTTTCCATCAGAAACCCAATTTACGTTATATCAAAGATCATATATTTTTTTTGGAATTATGTACATTAGTTCGGATTGCTTTGCTCCTTGACCCATGTAATAATGTCTATTGTCTATACTCCCACAATAATTTTTTATGCAGGGGTACAAACTACAAGGATCTTGTGAATAAAATATTCGGATGGTTAGAAAACAATAAACGTCCAGCCAATCTAGTGATGGCTCACTTTGACGAGCTAGACAAGGCTCTTCACCAATCGTCGTCGGTAGCCGACGAAATAAAAACAATCAATGATACGGTCTGGTAATATAATAATTAATAATATCTATACACTAATATAATTATTTAAAAGATATTTTTCGTTAATAACACGATAATATTCTTTGGTTTTAAGATTGAAAATCAGTTTGCATGTCGTTAGATGTTTACTCGGGGCTTATATTTTTAAAGAAATAATAAGTAATGATGTAAGATGATAATATTCGTTTTTTTTTAGTTATTTTATGAACGAATTAGAAAAAAAAACGTATAAAAATGATATAAATGTCATTATTTTCGGAAGTCACGGGACATCAACGGTTTATTATCCAGAAACTATAAAATTACGAGAGATTCTGAAAGATGTGACCCCGTATTCTTTTATCGCTATGGGCACCAACGCGATAGTGCGTCCATTAAACGGTGAATTGTTAAAAAAAAAAAAGTAAAACGTGCAGAAAACTTTGACGTTTTCATATTATTATTATTTGCAGGTCAGTTCAAAAAAGTCTATAAAATTCTTTCGAACTACGCTAAAAATACTTCTAAATATAACGTTTATAAAAAGAACGATATACCCAAAGAATGGCATCTAGAAAACTTGTATTTATTTGACGACCACACGATTTTCTTAGTTGCGAAACTTAATTATTGCTTCAGGAACCCTTACATCGAAGGAATTAAGAATGAACTACGTAAGTAACAATAAAATTATTACATAATGCGTTTTAGGTTCTGAGTTGAGCGGCGAAGAAGCTAGTGTTTTTACAAAAATGTTAATTTTTTCATTCATACTCATAGTGGAGTAAAGAAGAAGCTTATGATTTTACAGTGATGTTTATTTATACCTGCCCCTTCTGTTAATACACTTTTTCGTATAGAAATGCTTATCCAAAAGTTTCGACCAGCAACTTTTTGAATCAGAATTTTGGCTCTAGAATCTAGATGATACTTTAGAGGCATTTCACATTATTTCAAAAACGTTGACACTCGTCATTTTATTTTGCTTTGATTATTTTATTTGGTTGCTATAGAAAATAGCAACCAATTTATTATTGGTTACCATGGTAACCGGTGTGATTATGGTAACACGGAGATTTGTGGCTATAGTAACATAGTTAACATTGTGACCGTGGTAACACGATAGTCGATTAATATTTGTTTTTTAATTCTTAATTATTTTTAATGTTTATAACCACGGTAACGAAATCTCTGCTCAGAAATGTTGAATTTAAAGAAATGATTTATCGTTACCTTAAAATTTAACATAATCACCAAGACTGATCCGAGGAGAAAACAATGCCCATGGTGCGAATTAAGTCCTGATTTTTCTTTTTTATTTTAGAGTACTAGTTTTTCTGAAAATATGTAGGTGATGAGAGGTGATGAAATAGCGCAATTTTAAACTTTCAATTTATTAGTTATTTTTATAGTAAAAAAGAAAAGCATAATAACGTATAAATATTGAATTTTTAAAATAAAATAATTAGAAAACTATTAAGGGGATTTTAATTCACACCATAGTAATATCGTTAAATTGTGTAATTCTAAGTAAAACTAATGAATTCAATCGAAATGCTAACTTCAAACGGTTATAGAGGAAAAAATTTAATTATAAATTTCGAATTTTTTTTTAGGTCAATTAGTGATAAAGTTTATATTATACATTTTCTAGCTTAATATCGAGAATTAAAAAATTTTATGAAATAAAAACGAGAAATTTCCAATATATTTACAAAATGCTATAAATTACTCAAAATTAATCAAATTTATTTGAAATTTTTATGAAGTGTCTCGTGACTATTTTTAGTAGTATTTATAGTATTCTGTTTGAAGTAATGTTAAAAAACAATTTTCAGTTTTATGAAAATTTCAATAATTTTACCATTTTTTGTCAATTTTTCAACAGAATTTCCTTGTTTATGGTAATAGTATTGCGAAATTTGCAAAATGATGTGATTTCAGAATGTGAAATAAAATAAAAAAAGCCGGACATACTTCGCACGATGGGTGTACTTCGCACGACGGGTGATATTCTCTTGACGGGTGTATTAAATTTTAAAGAAACGATAAATCATTTCTTCAGTAAAACGATTCTGAACGAAGGAAGTTAAAAATATAAGAAAAAAAAAATTTTTCAAAAAATGTCCAAAATTTTTTTTCACATTTTCAAAATTTTCTTGCGCCAAAATCTTTTTTATAGGATTTTCTATCTGTGTTTAATTTTTCCTAAAATTCTGATCAAAAAATGATGGTTTCCGAGTCGTTTTTGTCAAATTTTGGGTAGTTTTTTCCAAAAAAAAAAAATTGAAGAATTGAGAAATTCAAAAAATTGACCTCTCTAAAGTACAATCTAGAGGCAAATCCGGTTTTAAAAAGTTATTGATCAAAACTTTTGGACAAGTATTTCCATACGAAAAGTTGTACACAGAAAAAAAAAATAATAAAAACAAATAAAAAATAAATAAACATCATTGTAAAAACACTAGCTTCTTCACTTCATTCAGAATCTAAAAAATAAGCATCATTGTAAAATCATAGGGGTCTTCTCTTTGCTCAGAATCTAAAAATAAACATCACTGTAAGAATACTAGCTTCTATTCGTTTTGCTCAGAATTTATAATAGTAACAATAAAAATAGATATATTTTTAGAGCATATTTTGTAAATTTTTGGAGTATGTATTATGTTTACATATTTTAAGGTTTTTGAGGGCTATAAATCTCTACACATAAATATAACTTACGTGTCTGTAATGCATACATCTCTATTCAGATCAATGATATATTTATGATTCAAGCCAAATGTGTATAATTGATTAAATGTTTCATTTGGAAACGTTAAAATAGTAAAATACTGAACATATTTCAACATAAGTACGAGACAAAATAAATAAGATTACTAGTAAATAAGCATATGTGACTGTACATGATAATATTATGTATAAAAAAAACATTAAGGATTTTATTTAATAAGATTTTTTTAAAAATTTCAGTTAACAAAGATGAAAATAAAACCGAAGAAAATGTCGGATTTGGTCTCGGAGGATATTCCAACGACTTGGACATTATGAGTACCATTTTTATGGGGACGGGACCGAACTTCATACCTAAAAAAGAAGTGAATCCTTTTCAGACCATTGATATACATCCCCTACTGAAGAAGTTGTTGAAAATTAAGGCACATTCAAAATGGTTTCCAAGAACAAATGCAGATGTAATGAAATTATTAAGAACTCCTACATTGCAGAAGTCAACGGAGCCGCTAGAGACGGACGCCGATAAAAAAATATCGTAAATGAACGGCCTGCACATTTTATGTATATTAAAACTATCATTAAGAAGTCATTTTGTCCTTAAGAAACTGTTTAATAGAATATATTATCTTTATTATAATCATAAAAAAAAAAAAAAAATGTAATTTGTTTCTCAGTATATTATTTTGTTATAATCATAAGTTTGTGTAATTATATGAATTAATATTTATATTACACTCACCGTGAACTGTTATATAAAACTTCATAAAATTCAATAAATTATAATATATATTAATATCCCGAAACTCTGTGTTCTATACGTTTCATTCATACTTGGTTAGGTTAGGTTAGGTTAGGTTAATAGGTAACTCTATAGATCGGAAATGTCTAGTTAGTACTTAAATGAAGTCATTTTTCAAAATTCTTAATACTTTTTCTAAGCGCATGCCTAGACTACCCAATAATTGAACATATAAAAAAAAAAAAAAAAATGGGTAAAAAACTTTATTACTAGAATTTTCATAAATTTTATTTCATTTTTTTAACATAATTTCAAAAATAATAGAGCTAGGAAGTCGAAACTGTCACCAACTACTAAAAGTAGCACAGGCACATGCCTCATACAATTATCAAAAACATTTGGATAATTTTGAGACGAGTACAGAACTTTCAAAACATTGGAAATTTTTCGTTATTTTGTAAATTTTTAATTTATACAATATTAATGCATAAAAGTGAAAATTTAATATAAACATATATTCATCATGTGTATTCCCAACGGTACTGAAAAAAAAAATCTTAAGTCGAGATTTTGTTTTTAAAATTAGCATTTTGATAGAATTTATTAGTTTTACTACTAAAATTACACACTTCAACGTTTTACTTTGGAGAATAACAAGGTAAATATTTTGGTGCAGGAAAATTTTTTATGGACAAATGATCATCAAATAAGTTTTAGTTATTTAGTAATTACTTCCAAAATAATAGATAGAGACTTGAAACGTTCACTAACTACTTGAAATAGTCCCGTGGATACCTGATGAAAATTTCAAAAACATTTGACCTATTTTTAAGTAAGTATAGAAATTTGAAAAAAATGGATATTTCTCATTTTTTATAAAATTTTAATGTATGTATAACCAACGGTCCAAAAAAAATCTCGAAAATCGTTAATCAATTTTTTTTTTTTTTTTGATAACCGTTGAAAGTTAGCATTTTGACAGAATTCATTAGTTTTACATAAAATTACACGTTTAAATGCATATAAAAAAATTATTGGTTCAACTTTATGAAACTTGGTACATATATGGAGAATTACAATGCAAATATTTTGGTGTAAAAAAAATTTCCACGGACGTACAGTTAAAAATTTTACAAGCTTTTGATTGAAAAAAAAAAAAAATGAAAAAAGTATGGAAAAATTTCAAAAAATATTAATTACTGTTAATAAAAATAGACACAGATTACTTTGTTATTAATTAATAGCATTAAACTGGACATTTGAAAAGTTTAGTGAGTTTTATTCGATTATAAGAAAAAAAGTTCATTCTACAAATAACTCAAAACCCAAGTATCCATTCCCATAAACGGAACAAAATGCCAATTACACTAATCACAGAGAAGTTGACGATTTATTAATTTATTAAAATCCATTTTTTTGCGTTTATCATTTTTAATTTAGACAATTATTACCTCATACACGCAAGCTATAGTACTACTAGGCTACGTACTATAGTTTACTAGGCGAGGACATTTTTTGGAAAATATTACGCATGTATTCAAGTACACAAAGTGGGGGCGGGGGGAATTAGGGGTGGTTCAAACCTCACTTAATTTTTGTATATATTTACGTAGAACTTATGTTTACTTTCGACGTTTGCTTTTTTTTTTGCGTCTCCCACAGTTTTTGATTTAATTGTTTTTCTACACTACCGTCCTGCTTATTATCCTGTGTGTCCTTCGATCATTGGCCACGATCACCTCGGGCGACGTGCGCAACCACTTTTGTTCGATCCTATATTCAATCTCCAACGTGGCTGTTCCTTAGCATCGTCGGATTTCCGTACTAAATAAAATTCAATTTAAAAACTCGCATTGTTTGTTTTCGGTAGTGTGTACGACGACGTAAACATTATTTCCGTAGCGGCTTTAGTAGTTCAATATCGTTCACGGCCAGCACAAAACGAATATTATATTTTAATACGCAGTGTTACAGTAAACAGTGTAAAAAATAAATAAATAAATACAGCGATTAATGTTAGGTTAGGTTAGGTTTGTCATCTTGACAAGAAGGAAAATTTACAAATATACCAGACAAAAACACAAAACATAAATACCAAAAATATATTACCTCCTCACTGTCGGTCGTATTTATTTTTTTTAATAATTCAACTGGATTTAACTTTTAATCACTCGTTTTGTATTTATAAAAATTGATCTGTTTTATGTAGGCATTGATATTATATTAGATCACCTAGACGAATGCAAACTTTAGACTGGATAAAATAATGACACGATTGTCGATAATGAGTGAAAATTTTAAGAAAAAAATATTTGTAAAATCATAAGCTTTTTCGCTTTGTTCGGAATCTAAAATCTAAAATTCATTTTTAACAGATTTTTAAAATAATTGGATTTCCAAGTACAAGAAAATATTGAAATTTTATTTTTATATTATGAAATGAAAAAAAAAAAAACAAGTTTAAGTCGATTTTCTAAAACCACCTTCTTTTTATTATTCTTTTTATAATAAGTAAACTAAAAATAATATACAAGTATAATAAGTTTTAGGATTTTATATTTTATGACAAAAAAAGGTAATAAAATTAGGAATTAAATTGAATGTTACAAATTATAATAATTAAATAACTATAAGAAACATAAATATTTAATTACAGTTGAAATTAATTCTCAAGTGTTATTGTTTTGTGTCAATTAAAATATTTTAAAAGTTATAGGAGTAATCCAAGCGATAAATTAGTATAATAATTGGTATATATCATGAATTGCAAATCATGAATTCCGTAAATTTGTTGTATACATTTGAATTGAATTTAATTTGATTTTTCACTACTTATTTATAAAATTATGTGCTAAAAGCGTTTCATTTTTCTTTCTAACTCTCGACATAATGTCTCCATAGTAGCAAATATAAGAAAAGCACATAAAAACATATCTGTAAAATATCTGTTCATTAGATAACAAAAAGTGCGAGTTTTTTTCATTTATTATTATTGTTAAGCTTTTAGTTGTTACGTATTGAAACATTTTCATTATTTATACTGTCTACAAATGTTATGTCTTATAAATTGAATTCAAAAAACATATTTTTTGTATACAAATATTATGTAATTCATAAATCGCATCTTAGGCTTAGTCTCAGTCAATTGACAATTCATTATTTATTAATCGATAATAATAATATAACAAAACGTCGAAGACATCTGTTAAATAACAATAAAAACTAAAATTAACTTATATACTAAGGAAGTGGGGAGCGCCAATTAGCTATTCTCGTCATGCGATTTATGGGCTCATTAGAGACATGTAATTAGCTGAACAGAGATTTAACAATATTGACGAGTCAAGGCCTAGGGATTCGCCCTATATGTAACGTAATTTTTTTTCCCCGTGTACAATAAGAAGAGGATAATATCGTCTGTGCATTATTAACAATATTATAGTAGTAATATTAGCACGTTCGGATCGCGGATGCCCGTCATTAAGTGCGGGTAGAATTCTGTACGAATCGGTTCTCGTAGATTTCCAATATCAATCGAATTTCCGAGAAAATCTTATTGGCGCGCGTAAAATTATTATTGTCGACGACTAAAAATGACGACGACGACGACGACGGAGGACGGGATGATTGTTGTTCCACGAAATCCGCGAACGCTTTCCGAAGCGTGTCCGCGTAATGTACGAGTTTCGCGGTCCCGTCGCCGATGTGCAATCCGACAACGAGCTCGGTGGTCACCTGGACTCGGTCCGAATCCGACAATTCTCTCGTCAGCTCGGCCCGCGATCCCGTCGTCGTCGTCGTCGTGGAGCTCCTCCACCTGTCCAGCTCCGAAACGACGGTCAGCAGCGCGCAATACGTCACGGTGGTCATCCACCGCAGGACGTACCGCGAATAATCGTAAAAGTCCCGGATGCGGAAAACGCGCGTCTCGTGATCGTAGTGCACTCGGGCCAGCGTCACGCCGTCGCCGCCGCCGCCGGGCCAATACGATTTGAAAGTGACCGCGGGAAACGCACGCAGCAGACGACGCACGGCGTCGTGGAAATCGCCGAATTTCCGTTCGTACGCGAAAATCGCCGTGGCCAAACTGTAATCGTTTCTCAAGTCGTCGACGCCTCGAGACGTCGTCGTCGTCGTCCACTTGCGGCAAGGCACGTCTTCGTAGTGGCCGCGCAATCGTTCGTTCTCCCACGGCGATCGGAAACGACTGGACGGTCCGTCGCCGCAAACCACCTGATGCGCCTCGTCGAACATGAGCGTGACGACGTGCGCGAACGCGATTAAACGACGCACGCGGCCGTCCGCGCCGAACCGCTGCGGCGGCGACGCGTCGTTTTCGTCGAACAGCTTGACGCGCGATCGGTTGTACGTCAGCGTCAGCGCGAACGCGTTCAACACCATGTCGGTCGCGTCCAAACAGTTGGAAATCACGTCACCCGTGTCCACGATTATCTCGCCGATCGTCGCGTTGAACGGTTTCAGGCACAGTTCCGCGACGGCTCTCGCGTCATAGTTATTACGAGAAGCCGCCGTCGAACATTTTCCGATTTCCCGCGCCAGAGAACGCGTTTTCTCGCGTATCGCGCGCGATTTGGCGCACAGCATCTGCCGACGCGGTCGCCTCCGGTACTCGGTGAACAGAAAATGATAGTCGACCACGAGTTCGTTCCGCAGCGTCGCGTAGTAGTCGAATCGTTCGAGGAACGGGCCCGACACGGCCGGGTGTAGCTTCCCGCACACCACCATCCGGGACAAAGAGCTCATGAACGCGTCGAAATCGTCGCCGGCGAAATCCGGCGCTTTCAGCGCGACCAATTTGCCGATCAGCTGGTTCACGCGACGTTCGTTGCGGTCGAACGACGACATCAACGAGCATATGTGCATCAGATCGATTCTGATCGACGTCACGGCGTTCAGCAAATACGTCGGGTGCCCCGCGGCTTCGAATATTCTCCCGTATCTCTCTATTTTCTCCAGTAACATGCTCTCGCACGCTTCGCGTTTGCCGCGCGAACCGAACACACCGTCCGCGATCCGCCTCAACGTGACGCACTCGTATCCCACGATTATTTCGGTTATTTTATCGAGCAACAGTTTTTCAAACATGACAATGGGTTTTATTAACAGGGATTTCATGACTTTTTCTCGAAACACCGCTTTCAAGTTGACCGTTCTCTCGTTCCACCGTGCCACTAGATCGTCCGAAGATATTTGTTCGGATAGCAACGCCATCAATTCGTTATAACCGTTTTTCGAATTGAATACGAATCTCTTGTTTTCATTTTTATCGACGAAACTAGGATACGTTATTAACCTTACTAAATTATCTATTTCCTGTTGATACGTATGGTCTACAAAAGCTATCATATTTTCTATCCTGTTGTCTACTTCCTTTTTAAACGTCATCAATCCCTCAAGACGATAGCAGTTCTCAATCATAAACTGCTCCAGATGACTTTGCGTTTGACAATTCGAAATTTCTACAGCGTCTAAAATCGAAATTTTCGATTCGAAGGCATTTTTCTCTCCATCAAAATGTCTAGCTGTACATCTATATTTGACTTTCGTCGTATACGTGTACCACGATAATAATATTTTCATAACATCATCATTGATAGACGCGACGTGTTTTGTTAATTTCACCAAACCCGCTAATGTCAATATCATTGGTGGTAAATGTTTTAAAACGATATCTATTATGTTCTGATATTTTTCGAGGTGTTTGTTTATCTCGATTAATTTTTTGTTTACAGGATCGTATCCTTTTATTTTAGTTTTCGATATAAATCGATTAAGAACATTATCAATCAATTTAATGAAATAGTAAATAATGTCACAGTACTTACAGGACACGACAGTATTTATCAATTCGGACGTTTCGGATAAATTTTCTTTTGTTATCGCCCAAAAGTCACTCGATCCGTTCGAATCGGATCGGGTAAAGTAATCCTTGATAGACTGCTCTTTGTCACCGATAAATACCTTTTTCGATATAACCTCAGGATCCTGTCGAAGCAACTTGAGAAAATCTTGTACTTCCGTTTCTCGGTGTTCATTACAAAGTGTGTAATTTATTCTCACAACGGTAAACAGCACTATAATGGAAATTAGTAACGGCGGAGAATACTTCATAGTGAGTTAGTAAAAGAACAAACGTATAGTATAAATTGTCTACGCTCAATCCTCAACCTTGTTATATATTTTTTTTTTGTATTGACGTACAGTATTTCTATTGGATGCAATTGTTTAATTTCCACAAGCCTTTTATTGTGCATACAAGTGCAGGTTAGAGGAGAAGTCTGTTCGTGAGCAATGTTGTCTTTATTAACTACCTACAGCTATCGTATCGTACTAAGCGAACATCGATTTGAAAGTCATTAAAATTGCTTTAGAAATTTTCAACAGAGTATTAATATCGGCGATTTGCATACTGTAGAAACACATATTATTATCACATAACGTGAAATGACCAGTTTCATGACTAGGTGTTAAGATATTATGAATATTAGAAAACCTCAAACTATACTTTTACTATATTTAACTCGTTCATAAAATTTCATATAGAAGTTAACCAATTCGTCCATTAATATAAATATTCTTTGGGGGCGTGTTGAATTATTGTAAAGAATCTCGATAAATCATTTCTACAATAATACGATTTTAAGCGTAGTATATAAAGAAAAAATATAACCGTCATTTTCAACACACCCAACAAGGGTATCCGACCAGAAGAGCAAAGAATACTTATGTGGTTATAATGCGCGAAGTATGCCTGACTTTTTTGTCTATACTTTACTTAACGTCTTATTTCTGCTTTATTTTGTACTACTTTTAGATTCTGAACGAAGTGAAGAAGCTTATGATTTTACAATGATGTTTATTTTTTTATTTTTATTTTTTTTTCTCTTTCTGTGAACACTTTTTCGTATAGAAATACTGGACCAAAAGTTTCGATCAATATCTCTAAAGAACCGGAATCATACCCAGATGGTACTTTAAAGAGGTCATTTTTCCA
>JAIPRM010009013.1:0-15254 GCA_025469315.1 Stegophylla sp. TES_Ste_2020
AAAAAAATTTGGACATTTTTCGAAAAATTTTTTTTTCTTGTATTATTAACTTCCTTCGTTCAGAATCGTTTTACTGAAGAAATGATTTATCGTTTCTTTAAAATTTAATACGCCCGTCAAGAGAATAACACCCGTCGTGCGAAGTATGTCCGGCTTTTTTTTATATGCGTTTAAGTGTGTAATTTTATGTAAAATTAATGAATTATGTCAAAATACTAACTTTCAATGGTTATAAAAAAAAGGTTGACTTACAATTTTTTTAATATGGTTAGAAACACGTATAAATATTTTTTTATTCAATTTTCAGGTCTTAATATTCATACATTAAAATTTTATAAATTAAAAACCAACAAAAAACGAGAAATTTTTGAAATTTTCATAATGCCTCCTGGAGCTTTTTTTGACTTTTTGAATTCTATGGTCATACTCACGTGTGGACTTTTATAACATTAAGACATATTATTTAATTTAAACGACTATATTAAATCGTGATAATGAATAATAATAAATTAACATTGAATACATAATGGAATAGTGAGAACCAATTACTGATGTTAAAATTTTAAATGTATTGAGTAATTTTTTATTTTCAAAAAGACATTATAGGACATTTTCCCCCTCACAGTATTGAAAAATTTGAAAAATGACGTCCCAAAAATATCAACTACATTTCCTATCTAAAAAGTTACTGTTTGAAACTTAAGACAAGTATTTCCTAACGAAAACTTGTACACATAAAAAAATAAACACCATTTTAAAAAAAAAAAGCTTCTTCGCTCCACTCGGAATCTAAAAGATCCAAAAATACATTTGAACATTTTAAAGAATAGTTAAGGTGGCTTGCAGTCACTTTTATTTTATCAATCAACTACATACCAACATGATATAAATTCCTCAATTTCACTTAGGACTTACAACTCCCATATAAATTATTTTCGAAATGTTTTATTCTACACTAGGTAAATATATAAATTCATAAAACAATAGAATTTATTCTTGGCTCTCACAACGCCAAGAACAATAAACACTTAACCAATGTATTTCTCGTGTATTTTTGTCGAATCCTAACTTTCTATTTTCATAACAGTATCACTGTGTTGTATGTATACACACGATTAATCTCACTGAATAAAATACGTACTTCATGAAAATGGCAAATAAAATCATAAGTTAAAAATTGAAATTCGGAGACTCGTATAAGTTTTTTAGTTTTCCGCCGCAGTCAGCTGAACACCACGATGGTATAGCGATAAAATGCAAATCGACGATTCTATTCAGATTTCAAAGCAGCGGAGTATTTAAAAGGGAAATGAGGGAAAAATTTTTATATAACCATATTTTCAGTTTAATTCAATCTGGTAATACTAATAATATACAAATTTTAACTCAATAATCCATGATCAGAATTACTACTTGTAATTCTTATAAGTTATATTATTTGAGTGTAAAATACATCATCAATTAAGAAAAACTATGATGAAATATTAAGTCCAAATTACATTTAAACAAATATTTGGAAATGTTTTACAGTTTATAAAAATTCTTAGAATATGCAAAACAATGTTTAAATAAAAAGCAATAATTTAATAGTATTATAATTTCTAGAATTTAATTTAGGTCTCATGTTTTATATTATCTGCTTTTATTGTTTTATATCTTTTCTTATTGTAAACTATAATTTTCATTGTAATAATTGTTTTAATTTAAATAAATAATATACGAATTAAGGGGTTGGTCCCGTTAAAATTAAAAAAAAAAAAAATTTAATATGCGTTTTACAATAATATGTATACTTTAGCTAAAAGATTTTTAGATTCTGAACAGAGTGAAGAAGCTTATGATTTTACAATGATGTTTGTTTTTTTTCTCTTTCTGGAAACTCTTTTTCGTATAGAAATACTTGTGCAAAAGTTTCGATCAGTAACTTAATAGATCCAAAATCACACGCAGATGATACTTTTAAGAGGTCATTTTTCCATTTTCTCAATACTTTTTCCAAAAACGGGGAAAATCTGTCGAAAAATCGACAAAAAATGCAATTACCGGAATTTTCGTAAAATTGAAAATTACTATTCAACTAACTTCTAAAATAATGCAACTAGGTACTTGAAACTTTCACCAACTACAATAACAATCCCGAGAACATGTCATAAAAATTTCAAAAAGATTTGATCAATTTTAAGTTAAGCACAGCATTTTGAAAATTTCGGATATTTATCATTTTTTGTTAGTTTTTTTAATTAAAAATTTTTGATTTTTGATATTAAGACTTGAAAATTTAATATGATCTCACTGACATATACGTCTAATTGACCTGAAAAAATCTCAAAAATCGTTGGTTAAATTTCGAAGTTAGAATTTCGACGAAATTCGTTAGTTTTACCATTGATTATATATTTTATAATCAATGGTTTTACCTAAAATCACGCACTTTAACGTACATAAAAGAAAATTAGCCAAACCGATTGTTTTAATATTTAGTGCCTAGATAGAGAATTTTAACATTTTACATGGGTTTGATTTTAAAAATTAATGGGAGAAAGTACGGTCACATATTTGGCACCACGGGTATTCCTCGGTCCCCGAGTCAGATACTCTTGGTGGATGTGTTGAAAATGACGACTATTATTGTTTTTTTTATATTATTACGAACTTCCTTCGTTCCAGTGGCCTGGGTTCTAGGAACATAATTTGGAGGGGGCGATTAGACAAAAATCGATCAAATATACACAAAATTAATATATTTTCGCCCTCCCCTTGGATCCGCGCCTGCTTCGTTCAGAATCGTTTTATTGAAGAAATGATATGTAATTTTTTTTTTTTAATTCTACACATCCGCCAAGAATAGCTGACTGACCCCGATGATGCTGAATGTGTCCCCGGCTTTTATTTTTATCTCCGGCTTTTATTTCGAGTAGTTTTAAAACGTGGTAACCCTCGTAAGAAAAACGATCGCAAAATACCTTCCCAATTCGAAAAACTATACCATTGTTATGCGCCGCAGGTGCCCCCCCCCACCTCCAGACGGAAGATACGCGTGCGAGTGGTAGTGTGTAACAACATCGCACTAACGCCATTGCACCGTAGGAAGAGCAGCACAATAATAATAATAATAATAATTATTATTATTCTCCGCATAGCAGCAGCGTATAATATAATATAAAACGCAGCGGCGAACGGATACCGGTTCTGAGCGAAGACGACGCGTTCCAGTGGCGGCGATGTGCTCCGAGACAGCAGCGCGGTGAGGCGGCGGCAGCGTTCGGTGTGCATTGTGTACGTCACTCTACCGCCGCCGCCGCCGCCGCCACGAGAACGATACGATACGACACGACGACAACCAGTTGCGGTTACTGCATCGACAAGGCGCGGATCGTTCCGCGCGCGCATCATTCGTGTAATAAATATAATAACGACAAAATAGTATACGAGATCGTCTCCGCCGCCGCGTATCGTTGATGAATGCTAAAAACTACGAAATCATCAACAGCTGCCCCGCAACAAGAGACTGGTACGTTGTCGCATTTAGATTTTTTTTTTTCGATAATCATTCATATGGATTATTATTTTTGGAAAATTCGTCGCGTTGGTATGTGTGTGTGTGTGTGTGTGTTTGGAGGATATGATGATTTTTCGGGAATCTCGTTTCGGTCACGTGAGTTAAACGGCGAGGCGGGATTATTGTCGTCGTACCGTCATTTATATAACAATATTTATGTTCAACAGTGGCCCCGCGACAACTTGTTGTTACGACCTACGCGGCGTCACTGCTGCCCGCCGCCGGCATACACCTGACGTCTGGCGCGACGCGCGTCCTATTGTTTGCGATTACACTCTTATGCTCATCTACCTCGTCACTGTCGCCTAATGTGTAAATGCGCTTTATAATTTACAACCATTATGAATATTCGTCGTGTATAATAACAAACAATACACGCGGTGTACGTACACGAAACAATTATTGTGCATCGTTCTGACACTAATATTAGAGACGAACGGACGGATTGCGTTTAATGTCTTTTTATTTGCTTAATAAAAATATTCACAGTCGAATAAATACGATTTTAATCTCTGAGGACGAGACGCCGATAATTTCGATATTTATGGAAAATTTTCATTCATGCATTTAGACCGTGACGATACTATTTTTATGTCGTGCACAACCTGATAATAATTCGATCGATCTATATATTATAGTAGACAGAGACGACTAGGTTGGAGCTCAATAATATCGTTTTGCAATATAGTCGATTAATTAACATAGGTGTATTCCGAGGTTTATATACACCTATTATTCGTCAATATAGGGCACTGATGATGATAGACTAGCGTGTAGAGAATGCAAACAAAAATTCTGAGAACAGGCTGTGAGCTGACTGTATAATGTTATAGGTGTACATGAGTCACATGGACAATTTATTTTACCCGGAGAAATGTATTTTATGTATACAGGTATGTATACATAAAGATCGGAATTACAGTTGTGTGTGTGCGTGCCAGTATGTGCGTGTAGGTACTTGATTATGTGTGTGTGTCGTGTGATAGGGTCGAAAAACCAGTTTTGTACATAATAATGGGCAACTGTCTGAGAACTCTGGTGCACTCGAGGAGCACGAAACTATAAAAAGTGGGAGAACTGGCAACACAGGAGGCTGTTGACATCAGATACCTGCTGTTGCATTTGTGTGTATTTGTCTGAATCCTTATGTAGTAGTTATGTCTATAAGCAAGTCAAGGGATAGCGTGCATTATCTTCATTTTCATTTTGCGTCATTATTTTCTATGAGATTTGCATTTTGCACATCATATTTACGCTATATTACTTTAACCTTATTATTGACAATAAATTATTTTGTATATTCTCAACATAGATAAATAAAGGACAATGGCCATTTTCCCGATGCTGTCGGCTGTGGCCGGCTTCATTAAGGTGCGTTACCTGGTTGACAAGGCCAACATTGACAATGCTGTATTCAGAGCACATTACAGACTCACCACAGCAATACTGTTCGGCTGTTGTATCCTGGTCACAGCTAATAATTTAATTGGTGAGTGTTTTCATGTTTTTATTATTACGAATTGAAAAAAAAAAAAAATGACACATCATTGGGTGAATGCTGCTTTATTATTGTCGTAATAAACGAGGCAATTCCTTTCAATTGACCCTGGACCTATATATAATAAGTAAGCGAATGGGTTGATAAAAGAGTAAATTATTAATCATTTAAAACAAATTAACATAATGTAGCTAAAATTGACATAACTCTAGGAAGATAGGGATGCCATAGACCGACCACCCCTAATTATTATAGAATTGTCTTCCCTTATAGAAATTTAAAAAAAAAAAAAAATCATTTTCTATTAAATTCACTACTTAATTTTAATTTAATTGACAATTTTAAATATTTAATTTTTAGGTGATCCCATATCTTGTATAACTGATGGTGCTATTCCGGAACATGTGATTAACACATTTTGCTGGATAACTCATACATTTACATTACCAGACAAACTTGGAAAGGGCATTGGTTCACATGTAGCTCACCCTGGTGTATCGAGTTATGTTGAAAAAGAAGATGAAGTACGATACCATTCTTATTACCAATGGGTACCTTTCATGTTGTTTTTCCAAGGCATTTTATTCTATGTGCCTCATTGGTTATGGAAAAACTGGGAAGAAGGTAAAATTCGCATGATCACAGATGGTGTACGTGGTGTTTCCATCGGACAAAATGAAGAAAGAGTTAATCGTCAAAAACAGCTAGTTCAATATCTTATCGATACTCTTCATATGCATAATGTCTATGCTTCAGGATACTTCTTATGTGAAGTAATATATATTTTTTAAACATGCAATGTTTAAAACCATATTTAATTTAATTAATCTTATTTTTAGGTATTCAATTTTTTGAATGTAATTGGAAACATGTTCCTAATTGATAGTTTCTTAGGCGGAGAATTTTTCATGTATGGTACTAAAGTTTTAGAACTTAGCCAAATGGATCAAGAAAATCGTTATGATCCAATGGTAGCGGTTTTCCCTAGAGTAACTAAATGTACATTTCACAAGTTCGGTCCATCTGGTACAATTCAAGCTCATGATGCACTTTGCATATTGGCATTGAATATCTTGAATGAAAAAATCTACATATTCTTGTGGTTCTGGTTCATTATACTTGGAATCATATCTGGAATGGCATTAGCATACAGTATTGCTGTGGTGACACTGCCTTCAATAAGAGAAACAATTTTACTACGTCGCTTTAAATTTGGTACTCCACAATCAGTTTCAGCTCTTATAAGAAAAACGCAGGTAAATATATTTTATTTAAATTATAATACAGTATTTCAAAATCTTTTTTTTACCTATCTAATATTCATACAATTAGCATTTTTATAAATGTCCACACTAAAATTATATCTTTTTTTTTTCTTTTGATCTTACAATTATAGATTATTGATAAAAAAATTTTAATTTATAAAAACCGTATTTATAAACATATATACTGTTAATCAGTTCGATGTTATTTGTGTTTAAATGACCAGCCAAATTCATCACATTTCAGGTGGGAGATTTCTTATTGTTACATCTTTTGGGCCAAAATATGAATATGATGCAGTTTACGGAGGTACTAGATGAACTCAGTTCACGTCTACATTTGGGTAATAACTTACCAACTGCTCCTTCAACCCTGGAATTATCACCAATGTATCCTTCAGATAAACTAAGACTTCACAAAGAAACGGAGGCTTAGACTCAATGAACAATTTAAATCAGTATCTACATTTTTATTTTATTTAAAATAATAAAATACTTGGAGTTTAACATTTTAATCTCAATCTGTGTTCAATTTATTGTTTCATTAATTAAAAAAACATTCCATAAAGAAAATTTATTAATACTTAGTGATTTATATGTATTTAAATGACTAGTTATAAAATAATACATATTTAACCTTGTAATATATAATAATTAGTTATAAGAGTAAATTATTTTTTCAATTAAATTCTAACTTTAAATCTATTTTTTATATGTCTTCCATGTAACTACATAGGTAAAAAATTATTCCTACATAGAAATATAAATGTATCATTTTATGTAATGACAACTTTTTGTAATATTTAAATAATTGATTAAGAATCAATTTAAAGTGCGTCATGTACGCTAATTAGTGTAATAAATATTATAATTATATAAGTTATTTTGATTTTAAATCTGAGGTATATCTTTCATTAAAATTGTAATTTATATTATACATAAATATTACAATAAATTGTAATTGTGATAAGATTATGTACAGTGGATTTTAGAAAATTTATTATTACAAAATAAAATGAAAAAAAAAAAAGATTTATTATGATATTTTATTCAAAAAATTATTGCTATGTTTGGTGTATAAACATTTTTGTATGAAACTGGTTATCAACTTAATGTTTAGACTTACAAAAAGCATATTTTATATTTAAAGATAAAAAAATTTCGTGTCCTACCTAATACACACTTAATGGGTGTGCGACCCCATCTAGATTACAGAAAATCTAGATTCAACGGTATCAACTTTAAAATAACTATAAAACAAGTTTAAGGTGACTAAAACTATTAATATCAATGTTATATATTATAAAAGTATGTAGTTTGCATCTTGGGGTGTTCTTCGTATCTTGGGTGGTATACTCTTGGCGGGAGTGTTGAATTTTAAAGAAATGATAAATCATTTCTTCAAGAACACGATTCTGAGTGGAGCTTCATTTAATATACAATAATCATCATTTTCAATATGTTTAACAATTGTTATTTAATAATATAAAAAGCCACGTACAATATGTTATTTGTGTAAATAATCTAATTTGAGTAAAAAGTAAAAATAAGTACTGTAGTGGTCTACGTGGTCAGAATTCAACTAGAATAATGAAATTAATTTATTTTTGTGTGATTGTATACTAATCTTACTTGAACTTAAATGTTGAACTAAAAATAATTTAGTTACATACCTACATCATTAACGGAAAAACAAAAATTGATTTTTCATATATTTCCCTACACCATAATAAAATAAATTAAAAGGGTAAAATCAACATTAATTCACTATAATACAATTAGTACCAATATATATTGTATTGCCTCTGGTCAGTTATGGAAGAAATAATGCAAAATATTTAGTTTACTGGGTAAGACTTGAACCTGGTACTGTCATATTTAAATTTGACACATTTTAACCAGTATGCCACAAATGTTGAAAACCGTGAAATAGTAGGTATTTGATATAATAACCGAAAATATTGAATTTTTGAAATAGAATAATAAGAAAACTATTGATGCATGAGATTTTGATTCACACCATTGTATTCGACAAATACATAAGATGGCGATAAAACATTATCAACCTTCTTGAATGTTCATAAACTAGAAATATATCATGATATTTGTCCATACTGTCTCCAATTTTTTCAATCAAACCCCTGTAAAATGTTTAATTATTCGTCTATAAAATATTTATTTCATCAAAATATTGGCAATAAAATTGTCCACCTATGTAGTACTAAGCTTCAAAAAGATTGTTGGAACCAATTTTCTTTTATGTATGTTAAAGTGTGTGATTTTAGGTAAAACTAACAAATTTTAACTTCATTCGCTTATAGAGAAAAAAGCTAACATGATTTTCAAGAATTTTTCAGGTAAATTTTGATTTTTCATAGCCAACCAGTTGGTTAAACCTTAAAACTAATAATATGGTATTACGCATCTTGAAAGCGCAAATTTTTTGTTATATAAAACGTATGTTTGAATTTTTTGAGATTGGCCATGATGGTTCTTAGGCGATGATATGTAAAATATTATGTTTGTGACCAATTATAAAAAACTGATAAATTCTGGGAAGCAACACATAAATAATTAAGAATCACATTTTGATGTTGTAGCATACACCATCTAAAATTCTAATTTCCTATGATAATAGATACACATTTTATATTATAAGTCAAAGGTTATTTGAAACACATTAAGCAAATCATTAAATATAATATATGCAACCTAGGAAGTTTTTTCCTATTAGAAAAAAGCAACATGCAATATATTCAATTTTACCTGTTTCCCCAATCAATTTTTGCAGTTATCTTCAATTTCAGTTCTCTTGTTTCATGTTGAGTCAATGTTCCATTGAGTAATTGTTTTCTCCATTCCAATAATTCTCGCATTACTTTTCGTAATGTTATGAACTTATAAGTCTCTCGTTCCTGAAAATAAACAATTTTACATTAAAAATATAAAAACTTTAACATATCTGGTATTTAATATGAATTTTCATACCAAAATTATAACTAAAAACCATACAGAAATTTGAAGGTATTTATTATTTTATTTGTATATATAATTAGGTTCTGTTTTCATATCAAAGGCAGAAATCCTGACAAATATTAGGAGAGGCTTAAATATTTTGTAATGTTTAAATGTACAATGTTTTCCCGTGTCCCCCATCCCCTTAATTTGGAAATTACAAATTTTTTCTTTGTGAACTTATTACGCACTATTTGTATGAATTTATATGACCACGTTTAAAATTTACTTGACATCTCCTCCCCTGTAATTTGTGAAATACGCATTTTTCAATGTCCCTCCACAACTAATTTGGAAATTACAACTTTTCCCTTTGCAAACCCATTACGCACTATTTTTATGAGTTTATATTACTATAATATGATGACATTAATTTTCAAACATAAGGTATGTTTATATTTAATTAAAGTTCCACTCAAAATCATATTATTGAAGAAAAATGTTTTATAATTTTTTAATAATCCAACGTTCTCTCCTGCAATAGTATTTTCCTCCTGAGAATAAGAAGAATACCCATGATGAAGAATTATGTTTGGCATTTAGTATTAGAAAATATAATTGCCAAATTAAATGTAATAAATTATAGTTTTTTCTTTGATACAAATTAATGAAATGAATGATTTGTGTTTTATTAGTTTATGTAAATGTTTTATGTCATCCTCTCTCCTGTAATTTACGAAATACGTATTTTTCTGTGTCCTCCACCCCCCTAATTTGGAAAAATCATAAAACCTTTAATTTTTAATCCGATCTGAATCTCTGTTTTCTGTTTTCAAAGTAGGATTTAATGAGAGATAGGGCTGATCCTGTTATGCCTATATCTTGTGTTTTACTTAGAAGTTTATCGTGATCTACTGTATCGAAGGCTTTGGTTAGATCTGAAAAAATTGTAGCACACTTTCTCCCTTCTTCAAGTGCAGTATAAATAAGTTTTGTGACATTAGCTATGGCTTGATCGGTGCTTCTATGAAGGTCTAAAACCGAATTGATATTTAAAGAGAAGATTGTTTGATTCTAAGAAAAGTATAAAAATTTTTTTTTATGATTTTTTTGAATGTTTTGGCTATGTTAGAAATAAATGATATTGGACGAAAATTTTCGATAACTAAGATGGAACAATTCTTATGTATGAGAGTTATTATAGCTACTTTAAATATATCAGGTACTTTATTTTGTGTTGTGCATAAATTAAAAATAAAGCTTAATGGTTTACATAATGTTAAACTATGTTTTTTTAGTAAATCAGAGGATATTTTAACTTATATAATAATTTATATAATTAAACTTTAAACTTAGAAGTTTTGGTTACAGAATACCACCAAACTAGTACTAAACTTTAAATTTGACCATGATATTGGTGACATATGATTCTAAGCAAACCCAAAACTCCTTTGATGACTACAAAAACTACTTCCAAATTAAATGTAATCCATGAAGACATTTATGTAAGAAAATATTTTTGGGTCTGAAATCTGAATTTTATCATCCCCATAGTCATAATCATGAATCATTGAGTATTAGTTTTTAATGATTATGATAAAATTCTTGATAATATACAACAGTCATTATAGATAAGCTAAATTATATTTTATACTATTGGATCCTAAAATAGTGCCATAATTAAAAATACGAAAATGCTGGGAAAAGGAAAAATTGTTGACATACCACATATAATGTCTTCCAAATATAATTCCAATCGCGTAAAACTAATGACACTTCTCTGACAACTGGATCTTCCAATGGTATAACTGTTTCAAAATTTCTGAAAGTCAAAATCATTATTAAAATAATAATTAACAAGAAAAAAATTAAAATACTGCATATAGTTAAGGTTTACTTAAAAACATACCCTTCGTTTTTGACACAACATGGTTTCAAATGGATATATGTAGATGGAAATATACCCTAATATTAAATAGATAAAATATAATTTAGTTGTAATGTTGGTTAAAATAATTTCTTAATATGAAAAGATTCTCACCTTTACTGATCGGTTTTTTGTAATAAATCCTCTGTACCAACCTGAAAGCGTACAGAATAATTTTAAAATACAGTCAATTGATCAATGAAAAAGTATTTTCACTTACCACAACATTGTTCAAGAATTTGAACAGTATCACCGATTTCGAGATGTAATCCGTACGGATTATATCCGTTCCAGTTGTATATAACTATAAATGATGAAAAATGTAATAAATAAGAGAAAAGAAATATTTCGTTAGTAGATAATTGACAAATATTAAAAAACAATACTCACCAACACCATATTTTTCTGTTTTTGTAGGAGTCCACATGACTGCAATCTAAGGACTGGAAGGCCGCTTTATTCAATTATTATTTTCTATATTTATCAAAATCTACATATTGATGTTTAATGACCACCACCAAATGCAGACGACAATTAATTACTTAATAGTAACAATGAGCAAAATAGTGAATGTTATGATTATTTTCTTAAAAATCAATTACTTAAATTTTTGTTTACATTTCACTTTTAATTGTTATCACGCACATACACACATAATAGGGGTGGAGCCATTTAGATAAGGACCAAGACACAGGAATCGGCGGTATACTACATAAGTATGGGACTGTGGAGTAAGGTGAGGGACTGTCAGTGATGTGATCTACACGTCTTTCATAGTGGTTCGTGAACTATGAATGTGATTTATTTTGTCACGAAAATAAACTACTTTTTATCCTGGTGCTGATTGAGTGGGTAGTGTAAGTTGTAGGGAAGCTATTCACTTATCAATCAAATAGTAACATTGACAAAGTGTACATTGTACACTGTACGTTGTTTTGTTGATTGTTGCCGTCATAACTCACAGCTTTACTAAATTTAATAATTTAGTTATACTAGTTCCTATTATAATACATTATCTACTTTTTTATCAACAACACTGTTGCTTTTTTTTATCATTCACAAATTCCTGCTAACATTGAAAGATATAATATTGTATGCAGCTACTTTTACTTAACATATTGTTAATTTTACTCAATAATGCCTTAACACATTTTATATTCTGAGCGGAGAGAAAATGAAATAGTTTTACAAATACGTGGGTTATTTTATCGTGTGTACCAATGTAATCACGATGTTACGTAACAATTAGGAAAAGAAATATGCCATAATTTGGATTAACCTTCATTTGAGCCGCAATTCTAAAATTTAAACAATAATAATTATTGTGAAAAATTATTCAGGAAGTCAACTTTTTTAAAAAATTATGTCGTTAGAAAAATACATGAGGAATCTTTTGATAAATGAAAATATTGAACCTATTTTTAATTTTAAAAGTTTTGATAGAAATGTTTTGATAAAAATAAATAATAATTTTACGTAAAAAAGGTTACTTACATACAGATTTAAATTTAAATGGTTATAAAATCAAAAGTTGATTTACAATATTTGATATTTTTATAAGTATAATAAGACACATATATGAGCAAGATTTTGTTAATTTTTCAGCGAATAAAATAAAAAATTAAATATTGTATTCGATAAAACTTTTAAAAAAAGTGTGTACTTCGCACGTCGTGTGGGATACTCTTGACGGGTGTATTGAATTTTAAAGAAACGATAAATCATTTTTTCGATAAAACGATTCTGAACGAAGCTTCAACTTTACTAACACACAATTATAATTATCAGTTTTGAAGAAATAAATTTAAATGTTGAACTATAAATCATTTTGTTACATACAACATTTACGAAAAACGAAAATTGATTTTCATAAATTCACATACACCTTATTAATACTCCATAAATATTTTCAATTTACAATAAAATATATGCATCATAATAAAATAAAATAAAATTAAGCGGCTCTAATTAATCAACATTTATGCACTGTAACATAATTTTTATTAATGTTTATCGTGGCGCATGTACCTAGTCAGTCACGATAAAAAAAAATTCAAAATATTCGGATTGCGGGGGTTTGATTCCAAACCGTCGCGTGAAAAGAGTATTCCGAAAAAGGTCGTCCGATTGCACTACACTAACATAGCTGTACGTTGGATTGAAATAGTGGGTATTTAGTATATAATAACCGAAAATATCGAATTTTCAAAATAGAAAAAAATAATTAGAAAACCATTGATGCACGTGGATTTTAATTCACACCATCGTATTCAGCGTTAAAAAATACATAAAATGGCGAAAAAACATTACCTACCAACCTTTTGGGTGTTAATTAGAAATATTACAATAATTTGTCCGTACTTTCTCCGATTTTTTTGTCAATCAAACCCTTTTAAAATGTTTAAATCTATGTTCGCTCAAAATTTTATTACACCAAAATATTTGCAATATTTTTCTTTATGTACGTTAAAGTGTGTAATTTAGGTAAAACCAAATACTGTTAATTTACAATATTTGGTAAAACTAACGAATTTCGTAAAAATACTGACTACATAGAGGAAACTCACTAAAGTACCATCTGGGTATGATTCCGGTTAGGTATATGATTATTATACTTACCATGATATCTATGGTTGCCATGGTTTCCTAAAATTGCATTAAGGGTAAACCCTTTGAAATAATACGAATTTTGAGAAATGCTGAATATAAAGTACCATCTAAAGCCGATGCTTGAATTAAAAAGTGGCTGATCGAGGCTCTAGGATCAGTATTTCTATACGAAAAAGTGTTTACAGAACGGAAAAAAATAAAGTAAATAAATAAACATTGTAAGTAAACTCATAAGCTTCTTTGCTTCGCTCAGAATCTTTAAATGAAAAAAAAAATACTCACTTTTAGAATAATTTGAATGTTTATTGTTTCTACACAAAGTTGAAGAAATCAACTTGTTACTGTAATTTATTAATTACAAATTGCAATTTATTTTTAACTTAAATCTACCTTCATGTCATATAGTCTTAATTTTATTTTTGGAAATATTTCAAACAATTATTTTTATGACTCAACAATGTCGATATTCATTAATATCATATTTTTCAAAGTAATACAGACAATTTGATGTTTTTAAAACTAATACATAAGAATTAAAAATAAACATTATTGCAAAATCATAAGCTTCTTCGCCTGGTTTAGAATATATCACATTTTATACCCCAAAACATTCACAAATGTGAACTTATATTTTTAATTGACTATACCTAATTCCATAAGTTCACATTATGCAAGCGTATTTGAGGAGAGGGCGATGAGTGGATCGCCCCTACTTGGAATTTTTTTTCATCGCGATGTAATATGTATTATACATTTATTATTATAAACGTTCATCTACCGTGGAAAATTTTTTAAAAAAGTAGAAAAAGACGGTTTTGCTGTAACTACTTTATACTTTGATACTTGTAACCAATAAGAGTGAATAATACTTAATTTAAAATTTTATTTTGAGTAAAATTCAGAAATACTTGTTAAAATTTGTTCAATTTTTCATTGACAACAATGATTCCTTCAGTAACAAGATTTAAATAAATATTATACGTTATTTTTTATGAAGTACCTATTTCATTTGTAAATTATTAATTTATAACACGGACTAAGATATACTTATATATATCTTGGTCCGTGATTTATAATGGGTGCGTTCCACTAGCAAATAAACGCATAGAATCGCTTTGCTTACCATCCAAGTGGAACGCGCGTGAGCGCCAGCTATCATGAGCGTTTGGTACGTTTCAGCGTGCAAATTGAGCAAACAAAAAATTATGTTACAATACATTTTTCTGTTTATTTACTTTATCATAAATTTTTTTTGTTTTTAAATTTTAATGTTTGGAGAATTTTTATCAGAGAAAAATCTGTCACTTGTTACATTCTTGCTTGCAAGTATGCTGTGTTCTGTGCTTTTAGATTCTGAACGAAGTGAAGAAGCTTATGATTTTACAATGATGTTTATTTTTTTTTTTTCTTTTTTTTTTTTTTTCTCTTTCTGTAAACACTTTT
>JAIPRM010009014.1:0-15254 GCA_025469315.1 Stegophylla sp. TES_Ste_2020
TGATTTATCGTTTCTTTAAAATATAATACGCCCGTCAAGAGAATACCACCTGTCGTGCGAAGTACACCCATCGTGCGAAGTACACCCATCGTGCGAAGTATGTCCGCTTTTTTTTTTTTTGCTTTTGCTTTTTCGACAAAAGAGCAGTGTATAAAGCAGTGTTTCTCAACCTATGGGTCGTTAACTAATTATTTAGGCTCGCCGACATATTTTAACGAATACACAGAATTAACTTAGGGTGACCATATACGTCCTGTTTTATACAGGATATTGTCCTTTATTTCGGCTCTTTGCGTCCTGTTGTCCTGATAAACTTCTCTCTGCACAGGACGTTTATTGTCCCGTAATTTCAAGTCTGTCCCATATTAATCCCGTTTTTTGACTTACTGTTGATTTTGAATTTTTTAAATTTTTTAAATGAAATTATTGAATAAAATAATGTAAGCATCTATATTAGAAATCTTGTTGATACCATTAAATTAATTATAATCGTAAAATGAATTTACAAGTTGTTTTTTTTAGAAAGTAAAGTATACAATATACATGACTAAAGGATTTGAAAAATTTTAAAAAGTATCAATTTAGTTTGATTATGTTATTTTATGTTTCTCATAATAATAATTTTATGTGTTTAAATTTAATCAATAATAGGTAGTTTAAAAATTATTCTTTTTCACGATTCAAAAACATAAAATATATATATATATATATATATAATATTATGTATAAATACTTATTTATTTAAAAATATTCTTGTCCTGTATTTTATTTTCTTAAATATGGTCACCCTAAATTAACCCATCGTAAAATCAGATGAAAATATGTTCATTGTATCATAAATATTGAACCACAATATCATACCATTGTCAAATGAAGAACAATTATTGATTAAATCAACTTCAGAATAAATATTACAACGGCTTTATAAAAAAACATCAAAACTATATGTCAATTTCGGTTAAAAATTATAATGAGTAGGTATCCTAACTCAGCTGAAGTTTAAATAAAATAAAAACCTCTTTAGTCCGTTTTCAACTAATTATTTAATATGTTAAATAACAGTTTCCCCTCTGACTAAACTAAAACTGACAGGAAATTTCTTTAACAATTTCTATTAAACTAATGATTGACAAAATCATTTCAGTTCAGCAGCGAGTTTATCAACAGTTTATCTAAAGACGACCATGATATTATATTATAGTTATAACAAAGTTTTTATAGTTCATAAACTACAAAATGTATGTGTAATTATATTTCTTCAAAATCATATTAACTATTTAATACTATTGCAATTCTATAATACAAGTAATCTATACTTAAATGTAAAAAATATATTTAGGGGTTGCTAAAATTCGAATACCAAATTTGGGGGTCGATACAGTAAAAAAGTTGAGAAACACTGTTATAGAGAACCACCACCGCCACCGTCGGTTCCGATACACTAAAATCGACACGAGATATATTTTTTAATCCAATCCGAATAAATTATTATCGATTTTGACCCGGGTTAGAATTCGAAAAATGCGAGTCTCATATTGTTATTATTATTATTATTATTATTATTATTATACAGAGAGACTTAAATTTGATTACAAAATATTCGCGCGATAATAATATTGTCATCTCCTCCACAGAGCAGGAGACGTGTAAATCTTTCCACCCTAATACCAAGAACCACCACCAGGCGCTTATATATATGTATTTTAATATTATGTACTGCCTTGAATCTTCTTCGGCCTCTGTATTATATTTATTGCCATTTTCTCGAAATGATAATCTGGTCGACGAAAATTACTATCTATACATATTTCTTTCGTTCAGTTATACGTTGAAGGGCTCCGTACAACAACGAGACAATTCCATATTTTGAAATTATTCAGGAAACATGTTTTATTTCACCAAAACTTTAAAAAAAAATTAATTTTTTTATTTGAAAATTCGACATAAGTATCTTTAATTACGTCATGTTAATAGTCGAGTAAAATTAATTTCTATTTTAAATACATATTTTTTGATCTCCTAAAATAACCAGGAAGTATGTAGCATATGGATTTACCTGGTTTTTTGTTCGTTAATAATTGTAATACGTTTTTCGAAAACCAAGTTTGTTTGTTTTCGCCCATAATATTATATTATCCAGACAAGTCTATTTGACTCAATAACTCCATAAACAATCATTGGACTTGTCTTATTTTCGGAGTAGAAATGTAAAGAAAAAAAATATCTCTATACGAAAACATCAAAAAGTGAGTTTCGGAAAAAAGTAGACTTGCACGGAGCCCTTCAATTACAACAAATTTTTACAAACATTTCGAGTACTGTTCTCGCTGCATGTATAGTTTATACGTCTTATTTACAGTATTGATCGATGAGATGCGCTCTGCATGTATCGCGTTGTTCCGCGGAAAGAAGAAAACTATACGAACAAACAATGAATAATATTTTGATATTCTATGAAACAAAGCCGTTATTAAAGACTCGACATAATTACATCAAGCCGGTTTTGATGCAAAAAAAAAAAGAAAAAAAAAAAAAGAAAAAAGAAAAGAAAAATATTTACAAACGTTTTTTTTTTTTTTTTTTAAGTTGTTTATGATAGTAGTACATTATAATAATTTTCGAAAGATTTACGACCTTTAGATTTATGCAAACCGAAGAATGCACAAAATATAATAAAAAGTCTTGAAAATAAATTAGTGTGCGGAACGAAACTAATGAATTATGACGTGCAATGTTTTTAACGTTATACGATAATCATTTTTTAAAAAAAAAAGTACGAGGACGTATGCACAAAGTTTTAATAAGTACTGTGATCAGGAAAGTGCTTTTTATGAACATAGTGGTTTAAGTATACATATATAAAAAATGTACAAAAATAAACCGACAAAAAAAAAAAAAAAAAATATCAAGACATATTGAATTGGATTATGTGGTACATTAATATTATTTGACTGGTGTACGTGCAGTAAATAATATAATAAAAGTTTTCACGTTGAAATATGTTTCAAAAAAAAAATAGGACATAACATTGAGTGCCATAACAGCAGAGATCAAAACGCGCCACTTTTATACGAATAATTATGTTCTAAAGTAGGTTATCTATTAATTATTGGAAGACCTATTTAACACTAAATATTTATCAAAATAGTTTTAGTAAAATACATTCGAATAGCCTCAGTGTAATGTAATCATTGTTTAATTTTTCAGCTTTATTTTTAATATTTCAAAAATATCATTATAGGCACAAATAGTTAAAACGTTTTGTTTCATACATAATATTATGAATGAGTAAAAGATTAAACGAATATACCGAATAAATTTGAAAACTAAAAGTCTAGTTACTTACCCAGGTACTTGAAAAATGTCTAATATAACGTAATATTTCATTATTATTTAATAAAATTAAATTTGTTCAATAAATTTAAATCTTATTTATAGCGCAGTAAAATTCGAATTACACGAGTATAAAAAATAATAAAATTAGCATTTAAATCATTATTTTTATTATTAGCAAATAATTTAAAAGAAATATTATATTTTCGTAAACTCTACGTTCCACGAAGTTAAATCAAATTTTGAAATTTATCAATTTCTATCGTAAAATAATATATTATGAAACTTATTTATTTATCGATGACGTCTAGGATTTTATTATTCTATCAAATGGAATTTGGACAAAATAATATAATGATTTAATTTTATGTTAGTTTACGGAGGTTCTCCACGGTTTTCGAAAACATTTAGTTAAGACGAAAAATAATTAAATAAATGAAAAGAACCGTTACACATGACAAAGACTTGACAATTTTTAGACTTGTATTAATAATTTATTATAGTTTTCGTATTTATTTTAATAATAAATAGTTATTTTGCTGTAGTGTCTTGTCGAACGAAAACAGAACATTATTTCCTTTCTCGTTCTACACAACAATATTTAATGTATAATTAAATTTTAATTAGATATTAATAATTAAATTCAATATTGTGTTAGGATTTTAAACAGAAAAAAATATTGAAGTTTCACAAAAAATGAGATATTTTGTTACGAGAATACAGAATGTTTGAGTTATTGCTTTCAAATAATTAAAATATGACATAAAACATAAACTTTTTTTTTTTTTTTATTGAACAAAATGATTGTAATTATTGTTGTGTTGTCGTGACATGATGTGTATTCCGTTAATACTACTTTATACTTTGTACGTAAATTATTTTGTTTGTTACAGATAAATCGACATTGATCAGTATCGCATGAAAACGTCCAAATTCACGTGATGTACTTTTGAAATACTCCCTAATCCTTTTCACCCTATCTCGTTGTGTAATATATTATAATTGTATAATTGTATATATATATATATAATCGATAAAGTGGCTAATTTTTACACATCACGCTCAATTAATACATAATTATATTAATGTTACAATATTATGTTAATAACACGTAATGACATACTTAGTATTACGAATCACGAACACTTCGAGGGATGTTTAAACATTTAAAACACCCCTCCCCCGCCGCCGCCGCCGCGTACGTTTCCGAATTTCCACCTTCTCGGAGGCAATTGACTACTGCGAGTAAATAATAAATCGCATACGTCGAATCAACATAAATACACACGGGGCAAATCAGTGCACTGTTTAATTGCGTGTACTATGTACAATTGTTGTCGCGTTATGCGCAGGGAACATTTCAAATACGTCATAGGTTGGAACTAGCGATGTAAGCTTGGAAATTTTCATTTTGAAATTTTTTTTTTTCAATGAAATTTTTATGTTAATTTAATAGAAAATTATTTATTGTATGATAATTTTATCAAAATTAAGTCAAAAGACTGTTAGATTTTTACTGTTTTTTTTTTAAATACTGTTAAATAATTGTTATGTACTGAATTCATTTCAAAATTAAATTAGATTCCAAAAATATTTTATTGTTTTTTTAGTATCATTATTATTTTTAACTAACAAAAGACTGTTAGATTTTTTATTATGTTTTTACAAACCGTTAAAATTGTATACATTTAAATAATTCAAAAATTAAATTACATGCTTAATAATATAAACTAGCAAAACACAGAAGATTTGTATGTTTTTTTTTTTTTTTTTAATACTGTTACAATTTTATCTATTTACTTAATTGATTTAAAAAATTTAATTATATAATTGTATAAATACATATTATATTATAACTGTGTTAAATACACAAAAATAATTTTGACTACTTTAAAAAAAAAACAGAATGGAAATTCAATAATGTCTTAAAATTTTACATGTAAAATTAAGAGTCGTCTAAAACTTTATAAAAACACTGAGGTAGGTGCCTAATAATACAGTTTTTAATACTAAAGTGTAGATCAGATTTATTTAACTACCTAAGAAGCTATTAATTTGAAAAATCAAAATAAATTTCATGAAAATTTACATCACTTGGTACAACGCGTCGGCTCCATTTATAAGACGTGCGAACACCGGAGCAGTTGGTCCACTTTTCACTGTGTTACAACAGTGTTATAATAATGATAACGCGTGTTTAAGAAAATATTCACGTTCGGAGTTCGTTCATCCGCCGCCGGACGAAGACAAATAATAAATTCGGTTTAAACGACTGTCTATACACCGACATCTGATTGAAAATAAATACTATTCCGGAATCGTAAGGTGCAGAGCTTTGCGGAACTCGTGGAAATTCGCGATACGGAGTAAAAACACTGCACCTGTTGGTTTATCGAGTCCAACAGATTCGTTGCACGTGGATCTGTGCCGGATGCTTACATCCGCGATATTTCCACGAATAGAATATAATACACACAACCAAAAACTTTATTTTATTTTCCCATTCACCGATACCATTTTTTTTTTTTTTTTATTTTCTCCTCGAAATGAAAACCGAATTAAGAGAAGGGGCCATTCGCAAACAATCGAATCGTAGAACTGGAAAACGCGCAGACATTGCATATATTATTATTATTATTATGTGAGCACTGAGACAACACAAATATAATATTATTGTAACAATATTTATACAATACGCATATCGAGGGCGTATACAAAACAACACGACATTCGCAACATTATTTTTTCAAGTGTCGAAAACGATATTATATGTTTTATACGTTCGTGTTTGTTGCAGTGTACCTATTACGGTTGGTGTACGCGGCAAAAGGAGGTCTGAATTTTATATTTTATTTTGTGCGAATGATAAAAGTTAAATTAAGTTTGGTTTCGTGTAATATTAAAAAAAAAAAAATCTTTGACATCATTTTTTGAGTGGGTACAGTTGAATAAAGTCTTATATATTATTTATTAAGGATTAAAATCCTTATATAGATCATAAATTATCATTTATACCTTATTTTAAACACATCGTTTTTTTAATTTTTCTGAAGTTTTTCTAATAGCCTAATACCTATTTTATTTTGCGACGAATCCAAATTAATAATTTAAAAAATTAACTAAATATAATTTATTTAGCATTTGCCACCAATCTTATAGTATATATGAAATTCAATAAAATTATCAAACAAATTTACATTCACTGAATGCAGAAATTTTAAAATGTTGGAGACTTTTGATTTTGTAACACAACAATGATGATTTTTAGTTTTACAGTCATATATCTAATAAAAGCTCACTCAGTGAATGCTTGATGGCAATAGAAACATGCTTCCCTGATGGTTTACCGCGAGGTGAAAATGATCGTTTTGAATATCTTAAAATGCCAAATTTGAATCAAATGACAGTGGAGATTTTTTTATTTTTTATTATTAGCCAAATTATCAAAATCCTGCATACATGACATATTTTATTCGTTATGATACCCAATTACGTATCTGCATTAGGAATTTCTAGGTTTTTCAAGCATATTATGGAGTGTGAATCTAGGCAGTGGCATTTATAGGATTTAATTTCGGAGAGGGTTATAAAATAAGAAAAGATTAATAAATATTAGGAATCAACTTTATTTTAATAATAGTTTTACTCTACTAATCTTCTCATGGAAGAACGTAAAAAACAACGAACTAGTCTTATCTTATAATTTAACTACCTTTGAAACTGTCTTCAATGAGATATTCAACCTAGTTTTAAAAAAATCCATTCAATAATAATAGTGCACACACGCACACACACACACATATAAATATCTTAAGAACCATATTTACATAATATAGTATTAGTATTGTACAATATTATATTAAGCTAAAATTAATGATAATTATTCATATCTATGTCTGTAATCTACTTTTTTCCAATGCTGCACCTTTGGAATACCTATAATTTAAACATAGATTAAATGAATTCACACTTGTGTTCTGTATAAACCATATATTTCGGGGAGGGTTTGAACACTTTGAACCCCCAAAACCCTCCCGTAAATACGCCACTGAATCTAGGAAATATTATAATCGGACGCTGTCCTTTTTAACGATTAATGAAAAATAATAAAAATTAGGTATAATAATGCATCTCGATTCATTAAATCATAATTGATATAACTAATAGCTATACAGATCGTTACAGCCTATATCGAATTACAGGTAAATTATAATATTATTAATATGCATTTAAAATCTTTGAACCGTAATGAACGCGATACGGCACACACACAAACGACGACGACATTGGCGTGATGATGTCTAAATAATATAATTCAATAATCTAATAGGCTGGTGCTAAATACCTATATTTTGGAATTATTGTGTGTGTGTTCGTCGTACGCCTTATTGACTGCTGTTCTCTCTCTCTCTCTCTCTCTCTCTCTCTCTCTCTCTTAATTTCGGCGTCAATAAAACTTTCCGACCAAACATTGCTTTTAACGACAAACATTCACTCTGATTGTTTGCGAACTGTTGGGACGGCCCTAGACGGATGAGTTGAAAATAAAGAGGAGGAATAGAGTCTGAAATTCGTTTTTGAAGTTTATGATGCGTTTAAAGGAAATTAAATCGAAACAAAAGACAACTGAAGCGAATATACACACTGATTCGAAATATTCCCGTGGCACGCTCGCTGCACCAGATTATACAAACTGGATATAAATAATTTTAAAGAGGTTTTCCAGCTCATTGCTGCTGTAAGGTATATACTTTCGGGTAAAATACGGGTATCGTCGTATCGGTCTCCACTGCATTAATGAAATCGATACGGCCGCCGTAAGCCGAGTGTAAATGTAAAATAAGCACACACACACACACACACTGAAGTCTTCGAAATGGCTTTTCATTTCGTTTATTAGAATATACAAACATTTAAAATTGCATTCTTCGCCGCCCGTGTGGCTAGTAAATGGTTCCGATTCAAAATGTATTTCGATTGATTTGGTATTTTGACGTGAGCAAACGCGAAGATTCGTAGGGACGGTGATGGCAAAATAATATCCACACTATAGAAGAATTAATCGAATTCGAATTATGATGTATAAACGAATTGTTTACCGGACCCGTAGTGCAATTTTATTGCAAATAATACGGTGAGAAAAAAAAAAACGAAAATTCAAACGGCTTTAAACGAGTGTTAAGGAGAAATATTGAAATCGAGAAAGATTTTGTAGAGTATAACAGTACCCACTCCACGTATTCGTCAGAGTCAATTATTACAGATTACATGAAACCTGACCTTAATTCAGTGTGACCACAACACCTTTTGCTACGTTTATTTTATCAAACAATTTTTGGCATGTGAACATGTGAAAAACAACTGGAAAATGTTAGTGAATTTGTCTAGAGTACAACAGCATCATAACAAAAAATAAAAGTCATTGATATGTAGTTAAAAAAAGACAATTTTTTGTAAAAGACATTTTTTCCCTATCAGAGTGGGTAACACTGATCTGAGGTTAGACTTTGGTTTGTTAAGAATGTCTGAGAATTACATGGCTTGAATAGAAAGTGCACCATCTGGTTTGTCTTATTTGTGGCATTGTATAATATTATGATGTATAACAACACTGCGAAAACACTCGATTAGAAAATCCGAAAGTACACCATAATATACTGCGTCTTTGATGCTTATATTTTCACGAAATTATTTCGCCACTTATTGGTATCACGTGAAAATCAGCTATTAGGGAAATAAAACAATAGTAATAAATGTGCACTTGAAGATTCAAACAAGCAATTTACTTGTATTGTAATAACAGAATAAATAAATTAGTTCATAAGTTCGTTTATTCTGTATTTTAAAAATTACATTTGTGTAAAAATAAATAATTGTAATTAGAAAAACGTAAACATTGAATGCATCTAACATTATTATTATTATTTATACAGTAACTACGTATAAAAGAGTTTGGCCCAATTAAGTGGTATCATAAAACTGTTTTACGACTGGCAGACAAATATTATACAAATTTAAACTAAGACATAAATTACTGTTCGGTTATAATATAATATATATATATTAAATAGAATAACCTATTATATTATATAAGTATATAAAAAATAAACTAAAAATGTATACTATGTATATAAATATAAAAATAAATAAAATAAAATTTAGCCTGGTTTCGACTTCGAATTTATCATGAGGTTCATAAATAGTTAATAAATAGAAAAATATTTAAAGAAAAAATACAATCATTATTTAAATTTTTCCTATTTATTGAGTGTTTATTAATTTATTAACCTGATGATGATTTTTAAAATATTGAAACCGTTCGTTAACGAAATGTTTACAACACGTCAGGCTAAGTTTTATTTTATTTATTTTTATATGAATTGATTATTTTGTTTTACTTTTATGTACACAATATAGTTCTTGATATCATCACTGAATACATTTTTTTGTTTTATATGTAAAATATCCGGTACAATGAATATGAGTACGTGTTTTTTGTCTCTCTTGCCGAATTCGAGGAAAATTATTTTCCTGTTGTCCACGTGATTATCGCGACGAAATGTTTCCCCGAGCGCGCGCGCGCGCGCGTGTGTGTGTGTGTGTGAGTACAGATTTATCACATCTTCGGAATTGGTTTTCCGGGGTGTGATTCTATCCGAAAACCTATTACGGGAGGGTAAGAATGAAAAAAAAAAAAAAAAAAACGACGAGGTCATCGGAATCGCAGAAAAGGTCCCTCTTCGGTTCGGACGGACGACAGACGAAAAACACGTCCGGTCATTATTTTTACGCGACGTCACGACTTTGAATAACGTGCCGTAACTAATTATTATTACCGGTGCAACTCAAAACGAATGCAATAACGATTGTTAGAACGAATATTTGTCGAAGGTATTATTTTCCCAACGCGACAGCATTATTTCGGGGCAAGGTTTAGAAAGGTTCGCACACTCTGCTGATTTCTAACGATTTCTAAGTGACACTGGACAAAAACGACAATTTTAGAAACCAACAATATTCATTTGTTAAAAACTGTGTATATTTGTTATGGAAGCCAAAAAAAAAAAAAAAAATTGAAATGCCCATTAATTCATAGGCCTCGAATTTGAATTTGAATTTTTTTCTAAAATTGGTTCTAATTTATGGTAGTATTCAGTATTGTAATATTAAAATAATACTCGAAGAAAAACCTCGTAATAATGAAATTGACCATGCCTCAGATTTACAGAGCCCTTGAAAAAAATTTAAGTGGTCACCTCCTTGAATTATGTAAGTTCAATAAAATATTTTATTTGGAAGACTTTGTAATCGGGATTTCTATTTTGATGAGTTTTCTTTAATTTAATTTTTAAATTTTAATTCAAAATAAAATACAATTTTAAAGTTTCAATCTGTTTTATCACAACGAAATTCACATTTATATTATATACTAGAATTATCATAAGAAAAAGCAAATGAAAAATGCATTTTCATTATTTATTTAATTCTATAATACTAATGATTTGTTTTATTCGATTACTATTAATTCGTAAAGTTACTTCAACAATGTCTACGTTATTGCTTAGAATTTTAATAAATTAATCAGATTAAATTCTGAGAAACTAGTGTGATACATTAGGGTGACCATACGTCCTGTTTTATACAGGATTGTCCTTTATTTCGGCTCTGTGTCCTGTTGTCCTGACAAACTTCTCTCAAGACGCTTTTTGTCCCGTAATTTCAAGTTTGTCCCATATTAATCCCGTTTTATGACTTGCTGTTGATTTAACATTTTTGAAATTTTTGAAATGAAATTATTGGATAAAATAATGTAAGAATCTAGAAATCTTTTGGATACCATTACATCAATTGTAGTTGTAAAATGAATTAACAAGTTTTTTTTAGAAAGTAAAGTATACATTGATTACAATATTATTTTGATATAATAATATTATTGATTACAATATGTAATATGGATTTGAAGAAATTTTAAAAAGTATCAATTTAGTTTCATTATGTTATTTTATGTTTTTCAAAATAATGTTTTTATGTGTTTGAATTTAATCTACAAATAGGTAGTTTAAAAATTATACTTTTGTCACGATTCAAAAATACACACACACACACACACACATATATATACACATGTAATAATTATGTATTTATTTAAAGATATTACGAAACATTTTTTTGTCCTGTATTTTATTTTCTTAAATATGGTCACCCTATGATACATCATACAACAATTATTAAAACATTATTTGCCAAGGTATTATAATAAATATTATATAATTTTTTTTTCATTTTATATAAAAGTATATTTTTTTTTCAAAATAAAATCAAATTAGTCAAATAACCTCGATAACCTAAATGTATGTGGCGACGTGGCGAATAAAATTAGCTTCGATGGCTTTGAGGTGCGATAGGGTAGTAAAAATGGGTCTTATTGTCGATTCGCACAAACTAGTCGGTTTCGGGGGGCGATATTTTAAGGGAGTCTTTTGTCGTTCGAAAAACATACGCGATCGTGTTCCTAAATAAAAGGCAAATCGTTCGCAATCGTGTCCCCTACCTCGTTTTATAAGTTCTCTGGTCGCCATAATAAAAATTGTACGAATTATAATGAATTCTGTGCACCATGTTAAATTTGATATTTATGCATTTTATTCACTGTAACGAATGACCCCCCCCACCGTTTTCCCTTTTGTACAACAAGGGGAGAGGACGGAGGGTTCGTGTACATCGGTGTTGACTTTTGCAGATATTACAGGTGGTGATGGCCGTAAAAACGCCTGAACGATTTTTTTATAATCGCTCTCTATGCATGGTAGTGATACTGTGCGTTGTTTATGATCTCCGGTTGGCTATGAAAACAAAAAACCGTATGCAGCGCGATGATGACGGAAAAGTGTCGCGGAATGTTCGAACTTTTACAGCGCGAAAACGAACGCCATATAATTTTACAATAATGCGCCTTTTATTTTATTCGGATAAACACTTTCAGCGATGCTCTCATCATATTATTATGTGTACGACTTTCAAAAGTGTCTTTAATAGGTCGAGAGTTTTCGTCGGCCGATGATACTCCCCCGGTGGGACGACGACGGGATGAAAATAATAATCGTAAAAAGAGTGAATATTTATTTTATTTCTGGAATCATCGAAGCTTTATTTGATTACCTCTCGCAAATTCTTTTTGATTTCGAGCACTAAAAACCGGTAAACGTCTTCTTCAGGATATATATATATATATATGTATACGTAAGTGATATAAATACTACACTATACGCATATGAACGTAAAACTTGTAACGACATTTGCTTTCCAAAAAAGTAATAAATTGTAGTTTTAACACAAATATTATTAAACACGGGCTAACCGTTTCTGTTTTTTATTTCATGGGGTCCCATAGTAAGGCCGTTTTAAAATACCCATTCAAAACTATCGTATAAATACCTAAGATCTAATAATTTCATTTTTAAACTGAAATTAGAAATGATTTTTTAGAAAAGCTTCATTTTAAAATCAACAATGTAGAAATTCGGACTTGGGAATACTCTTGGTGGATGTATTACACTTAGAAAGAAACGATAAGTCATATGCAGCAAGAGCGACAGTGGACCTTTAGTTTGTTATTCAGAACAATTTTTATTAAAAAATTATTTAGTTAATTATTCCAAAAAAAAGAAGATATTTACTTTTAAACAATATTTTTTTAGATTCTGAACGAAGTGAAGAAGCTTATGTTTTTACAATGATGTTTATTTTTTTTTTCTCTTTCTGGATACACTTTTTCGTATAGAAATACTTGTCCAAAAGTTCCGATAAGTATCTCTATAGAACCAGAATTATACCCAAATGGTACTTTAAAGAGGTAATTTTTCCAATTTCCCAATACTTTTTCCAAAAACGGGGAGAAACTGTCGAAAAATTGACAAAAAACGCAAAATACGCAATTACCGAAATTTCCGTAAAATTGAAAATTACTTTTTGACATATAACATAATGCAGCTAGGGACTTGAAATTTTCACCAACCACTAAAAATAGCTACGTGAACATTTTATAAAAATTTCAAAAAAATTTGAGCAGTTTTGAGTTAAGTACAGCATTTTGAAGATTTCGGAAATTTCTCATTTTTTTTGTTAGTTTTTATGTAATAAAATTTTTGATTTTTGATATTAAGACTTGAAAATTCAATATGATCTCACTGACATATTATATGTCTAATTGACTTGAAAAAATTTCGAAAATCGTTTAGTCAACATTTTATCATTATTTTTATTCGCCTACTACGTATGAACGTCTATAATATTGCGTTGACGATTTTTCAACGACCCGAGACACGTTTTGTGAAGCTCGGTACTATTATTAACAATAATATATAATAATAGTAATTATGATGTAAAAGCATTTTCATACGCGCGCATAATGTCACTGGAAACTCGTTTCGCGTTGACAGTAATAATAATAATAATAATAATAATAATTTCGCAAGAATGATTAATCTATCGGATAGACTGAAGTGCACGGCCAGAGCAAGCAGCGTTGTTGTATTGTGACGAGCACAAAGATTACGAAACCTATTTCGTATTATAACATAATAATAATATACAGTTTCTAATTAATATTTTATTAACGATATAACACGAGGAGGCTTCGCCGCGGGACGTTCAGCACACACAAGAACTCTATGCGCTCAGTGGCTCCCGTTCGGAATTTTATCATAAATAGCGTTTCGCAGACTTAAAAATATAATATTATTTAACCATGCCGGTAGGCGAATGGGGAGACTGCAGCAGCCCCCAGTGATTTACCGATTTGCTGTGGAAACGTGAGTTTTGAAAGTTTTTTAATTTTCAAAATATTACACTATGGGGCGGCTAGAGGATTTAGTCATAATATCTTGGCGCCACTCACCAGTACTTAAAAGTAATAGGGTTCTTGCCTTTTTCATTTTTTTTTTTTTTTTTCTTACATCTTTAACAAGAGAATATGTTTTTTACTTTTAGATTCTGAATGAAGTGAAGAAGCTAGTGTTTTTACAATGATGTTTTTTCTTTTTTTTTCTGTGTACAACTTTTCGTATAGAAATACTTGTCCAAAAGTTTCGATTAATATTTTTTTGAAACCGGATTTGCCTCTAGATTGTACTTTAGAGAGGTCATTTTTTGAATTTCTCAATTCTTCAATTTTTTTTTTTTTTGGAAGAAACTATCCAAAATTTGACAAAAACGACTCGGAAACCATCATTTTTTGATCCGGATTTTATGAAAATTTAACATAGATAGAAAATAATATAAAAAAGATTTTGGCGCAAGAAAATTTTGAAAATGTGAAAAAAAATTTTGGACATTTTTCGAAATTCTTTTTTTTCTTATATTATTAACTTCCTTTGTTCAGAATCGTTTTACTGAAGAAATGATTTATCGTTTCTTTAAAATTTAATACGCCCGTCAAGAGAATACCACCCGTCGTGCGAAGTACGTCCGGCTTTTTTTTCTTTTTATTTATTTTATAATAGAGTCTTGTTCCTAATTTACACACATAGTTACTACAACCGAGAAATCATTGAGAACATAGTTTACTTTGGTAAATATGTAAAGTTATATCATAACGAAAAAAAAAAAGAAAAAAAGTTGACTTTTAGGCTTGGAAAAAAAAATGATTTGTAGGAGAGGTTAGTTTTCGTGGAAGTTGTAACCTCCCCTTAGAAATTTGACTCTGGTTTAGCCCGTGTTGCGTGGTATTACACGGTATAATAATTGGCGTGTCTAATAACACGGCCCCATAAGCGTGTGTAAAACAATATTAGGGGTTAGATTGTCGGGGTTGTCATTTGTTTTCCAAGGGGGATGGTAAACGGTCAACCGGAAACAAGTAATATAAATATATTTTCGTCACCGTCAAAGCCCGATTCCTATAAGTATTAAAGTACAGATTT
>JAIPRM010009016.1:0-15253 GCA_025469315.1 Stegophylla sp. TES_Ste_2020
AAAATTTAATACGCCCGTCAAGAGAATACCACCCGTCGTGCGAAGTACACCCATCGTGCGAAGTACACCCATCGTGCGAAGTATGTCCGCTTTTTTTTTCATTAGTTTATTTCCTTTTCTTTATTTATTAGATAAAATAAAGTAAAGTATAGATAAGAAAGCCGGACATACTTCGCACCACGGATATTCTTCGCTCAACGGGTCAGATACTTTTGGTAGATGACAGGTGTGGTGAAAATAACAACTTTTATTATTGTTTATATTATTAACTTCTTTTGTTCAAAATCGTCTTATGGAATAAATGATTTATCGTTTCTTTAAAATTCTACATACACACCAAGAGTATTTGACCCGAAGGCCGAAGGGCAAAAAATATCCGTGGTGCGAATTATGTCCAGCTTTCTCATCTATACTTTACTTTACTTTTTGAGGTTCATAATTGCTTATTTTTATATTAATATACTGTACAATTTTTAAGTTAAAATTTTTAACAACTTTAATAATACAAATTCAAATTTTAGAAATGAGCTTAAACATGTATAATCTTTGAGTTACCATTACAGAAAATTTTACCACTGGTAGAAAAAACACGGAAGAAATAAACGATGAATCATTAATTCAATCTACGATTCTGAGCTGAGCTTCAGTTTATTCAAGAAAATGTTTAGTTTTTTAGTGTTGTAAAGTGTTTTTAAATGATGTAATTTTTTTTATGAATTTTCCTTTTTATTTTATTTATGTGTACGCATTTTTGTATTGAAATACTTGTCCAGAAGTTTCGATCAACCACTTTAAAAATTACCATTTGGTTCAAGATGGTATTTTTGAAATTCTTAAAAGTTTTCTCAAAATTTGAGAAAAACTTTCTAAAGTTTGACAAAGAAGACTCGGAAACTATCTTTTTTTTAACCAAACTTTATGAAAATTTAAAAATAGATACACGATTATATGAGAAATATTTTAGTGCAAGAAAATTTTGAAAATGTGAAACAATTTTGGTTAGGTTAACACGTTTCTTCTCGTCAAGATTTATTTTACTTTTACCAGTTAATAGTGAAGTATAAAACTGTCTGAGTAAAAATATTTTTTTTTGTTTTTATAACAAATTTTATAATTTTAAAGTAAAATTATCTTGAATAAACTGAAGCTCCGCTCAGAATCGACTTAATGAAGAAATGATTTATTTTATATTTATAATTCACCTACAAGAGCATCACTCGAGGAGTAAAGAATAACCAAGATACGGAGTACGTCTTTTTTTCTAAATTTCCTAATCCAAAAACTGAAAACAGAAAAAAGAATTGGTGAGAAATGAAGTGTAGAAAAAAATTCACATATTAAAATTTTCTTCACCAATTATTTTTTATATTATTACCTACCTATATTCTAAATAACATAAAGTTTGGATTAAAAAAAAAAAATAAGGTGTTTTATAAAATTTTGGGTCGTTTTTCTAAACTGACCTTCTTAGAGAACCATCTAGATCCGAATTTGGTTTGAAAAATATTGTTGGCTGAAACTGTTGGATAATTATTTCTATATAAAAAAGAGTACACAGAAAAAAATACATCATTTAAAACATTCTTCGTTCCAATCAGAATCTAAAAATTGGTAATTAAAAAAAAGGCAATATTTCTTATGTTATTAGATATCAATAGGATTAATGTGGGGAGGAGTGTCCAAACCAATTGAACCACATGGACCCTCCTCTTGTAAATACTTCACTGAAGGGCACTAACAAGTTATTTTTTTCTCGGCCGTTCAAATTACTTTTTTTAACTTTTCATAACATTTTATAGAGAAATAATTAAATTTTCTACATAAAAGGTCCTTAGTACTAAATTCATGAATTCATTATTTTCATAGATATACTCGTTGGCTAGTTACGGTGAGGGTTTAGGGAGTTTAAACCCTTTCCAGAACCAAAAAATAAATGTGTAATTATAAAGTAAAAACGGCAAAATATACCTAAATTTTTTATTTTTACGGAAACACTTTTTTATACAGAAATATTTGTTCTAAAATTGTACACAGTAATTTTTTAGAACATAAATCACATAAATGGTACTTTAAAGAAATTATTATTCATTATTTTCAATACTTCATCAAAAATCAAAGATAATCTATCGAAATATTTTGTAAAACGCAAAATATGTATACCGTAAACGAGTTTGTTTTCCATAATTTTGATTAAATGAATTTCCCTCAACTTCAAAATTGGACAAGAAATGTTCAATATCGGCCTTTATCAACAGCAGCTGCTGTCACCTTAATCACGTCAGATTATGCGCCGATTTCAGAACTACCACTTCGTGCGGACAAAATTATTATACATATTTAAAATAGTAACAGCATTGACAACTTACTGCCAATATGTAAAAATGCATGATGCAAAATGCAATGTATTTATATACAAAACAATATTGGCCTACTTTCATAGGCGTAAATAGGAGGGGGCTTAGGGGGGCTAAGCCTCCTTAAAACCACTCATAGCCCCCCCCCAGATTTTTTGAAGATTGCTGAAGGTTAATGTACTTTGTGGGGGCTAAATCACATTTTAGTGATAAAAATATTTTGTCCTATTTACGCTTATGCATACTTTGATAAAGAACCAAAGTTGCTACAACTTACTACTTACATTTGAAGAATGGTTTTAAAAAATTAACAAGTCCCTACCTACTTCATTATTTTATCAAACAAAACATATAATTGCAATTTGATAAAATTGGTAAAAAATAAAATAAAATTTCTTGTCTATATTTTACTTTACTTAACTTTTTTTAACTAAACATTTTTAATGAGTGTACATTGTTCCTAATTTGAGCGATCCAGTAAACTATTGGTTGAACATTGAGATGCTTTTCATGTGCTGTCATTGTCTGAGGTAGAGGGACTGAGTTCCTCTGTGTCCCCCTCCCTTTAATCCCTGGAAATACTCATACAAAAGTTTTATCCAGCTACTTTATAGATTATAAATCATAATCTGGGGGAACATTTTTTACCAGAAGCTTGCATGCTTTTCTATCTGTGATAATTACTTGGTATTATTAATATGTATTACTATTTTGGACATTTTTCTAACACTTTTTTTTCTCATTTAATTTTTTTTTCCTTTATTTATTAGATAAAAAAAAAAGTAAAGTAAAGTAGAGTAAAATATAGACAAGAAAGCCGGACATAATTTGCACCTCAAATATTCTTCGCTCTTCGGGTCAGATACTCTTGGTGAGTGTGTTGAAAATGACGACTACCGAGTATTAGGTTAGGTTAGGTCTTTATATTATTAACTTCTTTTGTTCAGAATCCGTCTTATTGAAGAAATGATTTATCTTTTCTTTTATATTTCAATACATAAAAGTATTATCATAAAAAAAGAAAAAACCATCATTGTTAAAACATGAGCTTCTTTACTTCTTGAACTTATGGGTGTCCATCCGCTGTGATCAGTATGTTTTTTAATATTGATGGGTATCCATAATAATTAATATTATTTTGTTTTGATTGTATCAAATTAAGTATATTTTATTACTCTTCTTTCTTCTTTAATTTAATTAATTAAACTTAAATTAAAATTTGAGAGGATATTTTTAATTTTCTTTTTGCTTGTATTATTTACTAGAAAAATATGGGATATGTCTTACTTAACTGTTTTAATTTTAATACTATTGCTAAACAAATAAAAATTAAATTTTAATTATTTTTCTGTTTTTACATCATAAAATAATCTTTTTTGCGCTTAAAATAACAAAATTTCAATATATTATTTTTCTTAGCATTACTTGTTATAGAGGTAAAAAATATAAAAATTGTCAAAATTCAAAAATCCACATTTTTTAAAAAAAAACATAATTCTGAAATTTTCAGGATCTTTTAAGATCGTTTAAGGGTATTATATAAAAAAATTGAGCCAAAAATTTAATGTCAATGGTCAATTTTGATGACTTTTAAAAATTAAAATTTCATTTTGCAATTTTTTTTCAGTATATATATTTTTACATAGTCCCATGTATTCTCTTTAAAAGAAAACATAAACTTATTTCTGTAATAATTATAATAATTTCAAAATATTTGCAAAATAAACTTGAAAAATGGTGAAATTTTGAATTTCACAAAACTTTTGTAAAAAAATTTTAAAATTTTTTTTTTGTTGACAGAGCATCATATTATAAATGAGAAGTTTTGATCAATTTTCATTCGAATCAAAAGGGGTCGTTTCTAACCATTGGTTGATTTTACATGGAATGACCCATATGTAGTATCTTAAATAATATTTAGTTAAATTTCATCAGCATCGAATTTAAAATGAGCCACGTGAAATAGACAAGTCGGCTAGTTGCCGACCACTGTAAATAATTATACCTGGTGACCAAACTATTTGTATTCACTATTTAACCAATATTAATAGAGTAGATATCAAACTACATTTTAAGTGGTCACAATAATTGACCCTTATAGATGAAAGCAAACAATCAATAGACAGTTAACTAGAATTAGATTTAGAATAGTGTACAAAACAAATATGTATTTTAAATTTTAACATGATATTAATAAACAATATATAAATATTATGACATATAGCACATGATATAATATGCAGAGTTATATATCATGAATAAAGAAGTAATATCTTATATAAGTCAAAAAAGTATTTTGATTTATACATAAAAATTTACAGAAAATATATAGAATATTTTAATAGTTATATCACGTATATAATATCACTTATTATCTTTACATATTATTTCAAACATTTGACAAACTAAATACAATAATTAATTTGATAGACGTAAATATGTCACCTGAAAAATGAATGTTTTTGACTTACGAGGTATTACTTCTTCACTAATGATATTTTAAATCTTACTGATTTTACAAGACTAAGTCCAATGATAGAAAAAAAAAAACAGTTAAACAAATTGGGTATTCAAACTAATTAAAATTAAACTCGAATTAAAAGCAGCAAAACTGCTATTTATCAAAAATACAAATATTATGTGATGCAGTTTTTAACTGACAATATATTTTTACACTATAGTTATATACTTATTTCTATTTATTTTCTAATGAACATATATTGAAAATATAACAACCTAATAAACAAGGTTTTATTTATTTAACTCACTTTTTTTAAATTTAAATTATAATAAAAGCACATTAAATATAAAATAACAACAATAAACATATAAACACTTTGTTATATTTCATGATTATTATTAACTTTTGACCAGAAAGCTTTAGTTATTATAGAAATATAAAGATTGTTACTATTTTTTGCTTTATACAACTATAATCATATTTTTTAGATCCAATGATTTCAATTTTCAGTCAGTCTTTTTCATATTACACTGATATAGAAACAGTAGTTAGTACCTATCTTATACAATAATTATAAATTTCAAGTAATAGACTGAAAATGCAAACCATTTTAAAATAAAATTGAAAAATAAATAATTACCAGTCTTTTCATCTCGTGTTATTATAGTTCCAACTTTTCACACCCTGTCCTATCTAAATTTTTCCCACATTAGTGTTATATTAATATTGCTCCAATGAAATATTTATTGCAATTAAAAGAAAATTAAATTTGATTTGTGCAGTCACCATTATTGTGATTAATCTAACAAATACAAATAATTATTCACATATCTCATTTCATAGTAAAATGATAAAATATAATAGAAAAATATATCAACATATTATCTAATTTTCAATTGTAAATTAAATGGACCTGAATCAATTCAAATATGATTATTAGTCAACCACATTTTATTTATATTAATATCTAGGTCTTATATTACAATAATATTAATAAATTTATTTTATTAATTGATGTTTAAAAAATACAACTAACTTTAAAAACCCAAACTATTATTGTTCATTCAAAATATTTTATGTAAATTAAGATATTTTATATAAATCAATGGTAATAAATCTGAACCATATTTATGGAAATTCATATGATAAACTAAAAGTATAAATTAAAAAAAATAAATATCAGAATTAAGTAAATACTCAAATTATTTTTCATGTCATAATATGAATATTCAATAATAATAAATACCCTATATTTTTATTACAAACTGTTAGAATAAATTAGCACAAATTAAATATGTTCATTTAATGCGAACAAAAAAACCTTTTAATTTAAAAAATAAATTAAAAAGGGTGTAGAAATTACATTTTACCTAAATAAGTTACAATATGAAATTATTAACACTGAATACAATCAAACAATTAGTATAACTCGACTTAAAATATTGATTAAAACAGAAGCCTTAGAATAATATTAAAACCCATTAGAATGATAATATTATATAAATACATTTATTGGTTGTTTTAAAATTTTTTTGTAAAGTTCATAAAACATTACCTGCTAATTACAGGCATGCATATACTTACAAAAAGCTGTTAACTAGGGAAATTCTGGAGTCTGCCATAACTTTGTAACAACAATGTTCAAATATTGCAAATTTACAGATTTTAAGGGTTTCAAAAATTTTGTTGTCGTTTCCGTTTCTGATCCATAGCATCTAATATTGGTTGACGTTTAGTTTGATATCGACGTCGTAGCTCATCAATTTCCCGTTCCATTTCAGAATCCAAATTGGACATTCGATGTTGCAAGTCATCAAAACTTAAAAACTTTAACTAAACAAAAAAATTAAAAATTTAATTATAAGTAGAGCTATAGGCTATTTTGTCATATGTGCTCTACTGTGAATTGTTATCTACTGACAATTACGGAACACTTATCGTATTTAGTCTACAATACATGATTTATATCATTATTATATTGACTGCCTGATGTCATGATAGAAACAAAGTTTAGAAGTTTCTTTTCCTACTTGCTAAAATTTGTGTTTATAGTTTAAAACTGGCTGAGTAAAATTTACAATTGTTTTGTAATTTTAATTATCTTTATAATTTTTAAGTGAAATTGTTTTGTATACACTGAATCTCCACTCAGAATCGTTTTGTAACACAGCCACCAAATTCTACCTGAGGAGTGAAGAATACCCATGGTGCGCAGTATGTCAGACTTTTTGATTGTATATCATTGAGTGACGGTATCTGGTTCACTCAATATTTTAATATTTATATTAAATACATTTTAATACTATATAACTTATTTAAAATGAAGGATGAGAACTTGAAGGTTTTTTATCATTATGATATGACAGTTATGTTCATAATGTAAAAATTTTGCTACAGTGATATCGAAAAATCAATAATAATTAATTTTTTTTCGATATCTTGATAAAATATAGTGGAAAACAAAATAATATTAATATTCAAAAAAATATTGTTGAACAAGCCTAGTATATTTCTATACAGATGAGAAAATTTGTTCAAAATAATTTGCCCACTTTTGGGAAAAATGTAGACTTTTGAAATTAAAAGGTCTTAAAGTCTTAAAAGGTATAATAACTCAATTTAAATTTTTATTATTGGCTAAAAATTTAACATAACCTCGCTCAAATATTATATGCTTAAGTAACCTGGAAAAACATCGAAAATTGTAAGTCAGCTTTTGTTACAACTTTAAAATTAGAATTTGTATGAAACCTGTCATTTTTACATAAAATAATAATAAAAAAATACAATCGAAATCTCATAAAACATTCAATTCTTAATTCGTCTTCAAATCTTAAAAATATTTCAATTCCAGTTTTTATAATTATAGGCATACTTATAAAAACTTACAAATTCAAAATCTCCTTCAACTATAGGCGAATAGTATCTGTTTTGATGAGGAGCTGCTGGTACATTTCCATCAGGTCTACAGTTTATTTGTGGCACAGAAAATGGATTTGAAGTTATAGTTTTTTCACATTCATCAATCTAAACATAATTATTTATTAAACATAGAACTTTTTCAATACTTAATTTTATTTATACTTGAGAAACACTTTGAACACAATCAGGTTTAACACCATATAATTTATTTTCCATAACAATATTTTCATTCTAAAATAATATTAATTAAAATAAATTGTAATAAAGATTAGTTTTGTGAGTTATATAAATAATATTTAAAAGAATTTAAAAACAATAACTGATTGATATTTACTCTCCGGTTTTCTGCAATTTTTTTATCAAAATGGTCTAAGAATAATGGTCTATACTCTTTGCCAGTTTCTTCAGGACCCGTATCGTGTCCTATTTAACCATAAATTACATAAAAATATTCAAAATTTTAAATTATTTTAATGCACCTACTTTTCATAGTAGAATCATCTTCACCATCACTATTAATTACCATTGTTCGTAATTCTTCTACTAATAAATTACTTTTTAAACTTGTTCCTTTTGATTTATCTGGTACAAGAGTACTATCATCTACTATCATTGTACGGCTATCAATATCATCTCCCTAAGATTACAAATAATCATAATAAATATTAATTCAATTTCTACTACATATAAAGCAATCACTTTAGAATTTTGATCTTTTGGATCAGCTGAAGTCACCATGCATGACAGTGTATTAGAACGAAAAGTTTGATTTTCTCGAATTTCTCTGGCTTCAGCAATCATTTGACTTAAAATTTCTGGTGGCTTTGCATTGCCTAATTTGAATTAATTTTACATATTTTATGAATATAAGAATAAAGTTACCAAAACAAAAAATATTGTTTATTGAATATTTTAAATCAATGCTCATCAAACTGCAGCCCCCAGGGCACTTTTTTGTGCGAACACCAATAATTTTACTATAGACAATGACTACCAAAAATTTGCATTCTGTCTTGATAAGTGAAAAACATTTTTGATAATTAACTTATTGAAAAACAAATATTGCGATTGCCTTTCCACTCATGCAGGAGATGCAATATGTGCATATAGTCCTAAAGACACTGATATAGAAAATGTATGTGAAAAAGTATAACATTATAATATTTAAATTATAAATACTATTAATATTATCATTTTATTATTATTTTACAAATTATATTATTTATAAAACTTTATTTATGCTAAGTACTATGACGGTATAATTTTTTACATCAACATCATTGAGACTACATGCAATCCTAATTGCATCTCCTAAATAAGCATAATAAAGATTTATAAATAATAGAATTTGTAGTTTCTAATAAAAATCTCAAGTATACTATTTTCTTTGAATTATTAGGTAATTGTATATAAAAGTTATGCACTCATTTTGTGTTCACACCCATTTATCATTCACATAATGATAGGTCAGCATGAACATTACTAATGAACCTACATTTAGAGAAGATATCAACTTTTAAATATAAATTATGTTATAAAGACGACATTTCTAAATACAAACACTGTCCTTGCAAATATCTCATCATGTAATCAGAATTTAATTATATAAATAAAAGATTTATTATTATTATTACAAATGTGTGACCCTCCATGATACCTCGCATTGTCTAGTCTTATATAGCCGTTGATCAGAAAAGTGTGATGACCAGTGTTTTAAATTATCATTTTCATTATTTAACAAATTTACTAATCACTTGCCAATAAATTCGTGTTCTAACATTTTAGTAGCAGTTGCTCGTTCTTCTGGATTTTTCACCAGACATTGACTTACAAAATCAATGAATTCTGGTGACCACTTATCTGGTTCTCGAAATGAAGGCGGTGGTTTAGTAGGTATCATAAAAATGGCACGCATTGGATGTATATCACCATATGGAGGTTTACCTTCGGCCATTTCTAATGCAGTTATTCCTAAAAATTAATATCCGTGCCTTTAAAATATATTATTTTCCTTCATTTAATAAAAATTTATTGATTAATTAAATTGCAAATTAAATATATTTTATACAAATAAATCTACCTAAGCTCCACATATCAGCAACACAATCATACCCTATTTCTTGAATTACTTCAGGTGCCATCCAAAATGGAGTACCTATTACAGTATTTCTTTTGGCCATTGTATCCTAAATAATAATATAAATTGTAACATTAATTTTTATGGATACCAATTATTATAAAATACTTACAGTCAGCTGTCCTGCGACACCAAAATCAGCTAGTTTGGCATGTCCTTCAGAATTTAACAATATATTCCCAGCTTTTATATCTCTATGTATTTTCCTCCTTAAATGTAAGTATTCTAGTCCTTTAAGTGTGTCTGATAATATAGTAGCTATTTCATCTTCAGACAGTGTCTTTTTTCTTAACCTCATGATATCAGATACTGATCCAGCACCACAATATTCCATAACAATCTTTAGAACATAAATTAGTAATTATTTGAGAAAAAAATTAATAAAAGGTACTTTCTTATTATATGAGACTACAAACATAATTGCAAATACTGTTCAAGACCACATTCGTAATTATAATTCATCTACAAATTTAAATTATTTCATACCACACTCTTAGGTTTTATATGATATAGAATAAAAAATAATATAGATCGTGTTTAAATAACATTTACTAAAGTCTGTTTTAATTTATTTATTTTTTTAAATTCTATTATAAAGGACATTTATAAGTGTTTTTTCGTACATTTAGAAGTATATTTTATATTTTATCTAACTATTTGTTCATATATTAGAAGCTGAGTGGAGCAGAATTTTTACAATAATATTTTTTATTTTTTTGCTGAAACACATTTTCATAAATTTGTTTCAGAATTTTCTTATTGAAGAAATGTGTTATCATTTCATTACAATTCTACATGTCCACCAAGAGTATCTGACCCGAGGAGCGAAGAATATCAGCTATGCGAAGCATGTCCGTCTTTTTTGTCTATACTTTACTTATCTTTGCTTTGCTTTACATTACTTTACTCTTTTTTATTTTATTCTGTAAATACTTTTTCATATAGAAATATTTATCTAAAAATTTCAACCAGTAAGTTTTTGCCTATAGTGTTTCTAATTCATTACATTGTTTTAATAAATTTCAAATATTTTTGTACCAAATAGTTATAAGTACCTAATTTATTCCCTTTTTAGTTTCACTGCAATAAGCAATCATACAATTTGTTAGGCAGTCTGCAATAAAAGGAAAGTAAAAAATGTTGGCAGTCTTGTATAACAGGAAAGATAATATAAAAAAAAAAATACTTTTTACCCATAAGTCAGTATTTTTAAAGTATGAACCATAATATTTAACTACATAAGGACTATCACATTGTTGCATGATGGATATTTCTTTTATGATTTCCTGGAGATCAGTGTCAACTGGCACTTGTTTTATAGCGAGTACTTGACCAGACTCTTTGTGTAATGCTTTATACACACTTCCATATGACCTTAAATCAAAACAGAAATTACCAGTGAATTATTTCTCAGTAATAACTAAATAATTACCCCTCTCCGAGTTTACAAATTATGTCAAATACTTCTTCTGGTTGCCTAGTCAAACTTTCTTCTGACAATTTCTTCAGTTCACTAAAAAAACGAAATTGACATTCACCAAAAATTAAGAAACTTATGTTTTATATTTTATAATGTACAAGCATACCTCTTTGAGGACATCATTTTGTCTGTAGTTTGGTAGTTTACATGACAAAAATTAAATACTGATTGTGAGTTCGACATTGAATTCAACTATTTCATAAATTTAAAAAAAAAATATTGTACATATGTGTATTAATTATATATTTTAATAAATTTAAAAAAAATTATGAAGGTCCAAAACAAAATTTTTGGTGTAAAAGTGATAAAAATTTATGGCATGAAAGAAAATTATGGTTTTTAAAACACTGAAATGTATGATTACAACAGAGATATCTCTGGATTATAAATAATTTGTCATATCAATTTATCAATAATGATAAGGACAGAATGAGGACCACCATAATATACATAATAATGCTATATTCTGTGATGGGGACACAAAATATGCCAAAGATCTGGTGGCATGTATTGCGTTTGCGGAGCCACTGTAATAATTGTTTTATGAGTTTATTCGATTTGTATGATAAAATAACATTCAAATAATTACTGCATGAATTTAAAATTGAATAGGAATTCCCGTGAATAGTATAATTAAAATGTAAGATGACATCATCAAAAAAATAAAGACGTTGATAATAAATTCGGTAAGTATATAAGATTTATAACTTCTATTAAGTATATAATATTTTAGATTCTGAGCGAAGTAAAGAAGCTAGTGTTTTTACAATGATGTTTATTTATTTAATTTTAGATTCTGAATGAAGTGAAGAAGCTAGTGTTTTTACAATGTTTATTTTTATTTTTATTTTTTCTGTGTATAACTTTTCGTATAGAAATACTTGTCCAAAAGTTTCGATCAATAACTTTTTGAAACCGGATTTGCCTCTAGATTGTACTTTAGAGAGGTTATTTTTTGAATTTCTCAAATCTTCAATTTTTTTTTTTTTGGAAAAAACTACCCAAAATTTGACAAAAACGACTCGGAAACCATCATTTTTTGATCCGAATTTTATGAAAATTTAAACATAGATAGAAAATTTTATAAATAAGATTTTGGCACAAGAAAATTTTGAAAATGTGAAAAAAAATTTTGGACATTTTTCGAAAATTTTTTTTTTTCTTATATTATTAACTGGCATGACTTTTTTTTAATATTTGAGAATGTCTATCTCTACCTTTGATTTTATTTTAATTAAAGTCGAAAAACGATTAAAAACAAAATTACAAATTACAGAGAATCTATTTCGCCAATAGAAAGATTATAAACTACAATAATGTAAGAAAACTTTTCTTTATTTAAATCACAGAGAGCTATAAGATAAGCTCTATTTCTATCATTATTAATTTTCTTATTTCTATTATATTACAAGTATTTTTAAAACTGTTCCATTTTACATGAAAGAGAAAGACTACTATTGTCGATTATAGGTAATGAAATATAATGTAATAATATCTTATTATGAAATAAAGTTCATAATAAAAATGGAAATATCTTTAGCGACGAGCGTTGTATTTCGAACAACTTCAAACTATGACGCGCCGCTCAGTTGACGCTCGACGCTTATATCGTCGGTATACACACTACAATTTAAAATACATGGGTTTAATTTTTATATTGACGCGACGCTTTCCTGTGTGCTCACGGCCTTAATCTTATATACTTTACATATATTGTAGCATTTAAAAATCCATAACCATTTTCAACACTTCCTGAATCTGAAATTACAAATAGAAAATGCAAGAGTAGATTAGTGCAGCCAAATAATGGTTTTCATATGTTTATTTCAAAACTTTGAATATTACTTTTCTAACAATATTAATGATCCAGATGTTTATTCTAAGACTGTAGAAGATATTTTAAAACAAGTTTCCATGTTTAGAGCATGAAGTAGATTTCCATCGGTTACTAAATTAATATGCGTATGCGACAATTTACAAGGTAATTAAATAATGAAAAATCTAAAGATAATTTAAATAAAAAAAAATTACTAAATTTTGTTAAACTGAAATAATTATTATTAACATATTATTTATTTACCTATTTTTTGTGTGTTTCAAGTTAATAAATTGATTCATTTTTACTAATACTTTCAATTTGTTAATATATTTAATAATTAACACTAAAATATAACATTTAATTGCATTTTGGAAGCCCATTTTGTTTTGCAATTTATAGTTTATTTATTGTATTAATTGTTTGAATTAAAAACTTACTGCAAAATATTATGTACATTGGCTGCAATTAATAAAATATTCATTATTGCGATGATAGATAGCGCTGTAGGTCCTTTAGAGGTTTAGACCATCAACTGTTCCGGTTCATGGTGTAATCCTGTGATAACTGATAAGACGTCGCGGCCTTGAGAAATGTATTTGGGCGGCAACCAATTAAAGCCTCACTGTAATTACCGGTTCGTTTATAAATTAACTAAGGTATTCCATAGTTCACGGATAAAATATAAATGATAAAACCATAGGGCTTTTTTTGCATATTGACCATATTATATTTTGTTATCAGTGTTTATATTTATACATACATAAAAATATATTTATATATATATATATATACATACAGTTATACCAAATTGAGCTGGGTTACCCCGCATCCACTCCAAAACAATTTTGTATGTGTGTCATGAGAGTAGAATATTGACAGCTATTAGCGTAGAATACAGATAAGGCGTTATTGCCCCTATTTTGTACTCTCGAGTCGTGTTATCACTATTCACCGTGTAGTCGTATTTTATGCGCTTGTGGTTTGCTGTCCTTTTCGTTGCACGTCGTATATCCTACACAGGTCTTAATTTTTATGCCCCGGTTGATAGCTGACTGCCTCACGGCTCAAATTATGCCCGATCACAGTTAGTCGTAATATTATTTCAGTATCGTCGCTCGTGCTGCAGATAGTGTACTTACTCTGTGGACTCATCAATACACCGTGTACTATATTAGTTTGGCTGTGATCGTGGTCGCTGATTACTGAAATTTAAGGCAGGTCATATTTTATGTTAAATGTATATTGTACGAATGTATTGTGCAGAATACCAATAGTAAAGCATTTCGTTGTCTATTTTACCATTAATCTTTTGACGTATTTATTCTTATTTATATGTTTCCTGTCCTCTGTCTTCATGTCACTATCATGTCCACTGTTTCACATTCCATGGGAATAATAACACTTGTCGAAATCCTATTAAAAATAGTTGCGCTCAATTAATATTTTTATTGTATACGCCTGTGTCTCACCACCATAATATCAGCTTGTTGTTTCATGTTGCTCTTTTAATTTGTAAGTACATATTTTGTTTATTTCTTCCTGTTTTTATGCCAATTCTAAATATTTTTTTATTATTATTATTATTTTATTCTTTTAAGATTTTATATTGTACCTACTCTTGAAATTATTTTTCTGGCTTGTTTTATGTAAATAGGTATATGTACTTTTTATATTTCTTAAAATTTACATTTAAAAGATAATCATGGATCGACAGGACTGGCTTGGTAAATATCAGGACTAGGTATATGCAAAGTTTTTGCGGGGTTTATTTAGTGAGCTTTTAAATAAAATGTAATTTATTTATTTATTTATTAATAATAACGCCCCGAAGAGCAAACAATACAGAACATATTTTGTAAATTAGATATAACATTAAATACATATAAGATAATTAAAAAAAAATATATATATATATATAGTAAATATAGTAAATTAACAATATTACAAATTATGTAATAGAAAATAATAATGAAATACTATAGTAACAAGAAAATTACATATTTACATTTATTTGAAATTACATTTTATTATGGTATACAATAATGATAAACTGTCAAAGTTAAAATCATAGTTTTTTAAA
>JAIPRM010009017.1:0-15253 GCA_025469315.1 Stegophylla sp. TES_Ste_2020
TTTTTTTTGGAAAAAACTACCCAAAATTTGACAAAAACGACTCGAAAACAATCATTTTTTGATCAGAATTTTATGAAAATTTAAACATAGATAGAAAATTCTATAAAAAAGATTTTGACGCAAGAAAATTTTATAAATGTGAAAAAAAGGTTTTGGACATTTTTTTTCTTATATTATTAACTTCATTCGTTCAGAATCGTTTTACTGAAGAAATAATTTATCGTTTCTTTAAAATCTAATACGCCCGTCAAGAGAATACCACCCGTCGTGCGAAGTATGTCCGGCTTTTTGATTTTGAACCGAGCGAAGAAGCTAGTGTTTTTACAATGATGTTTATTTATTTGTGTTGGACGATACGAATTATACGTTACAACATATTTATCATATTATTGATATTAAAAATAGGATTAAATTTATATTAAGAATTCGAGGAAACCAAAAAAATAATATGTGAATCTACCTCTAAGTGGTAATTTTGGGGGTTAATTTTTGAAAATCATACGGAAACTTATATTTACTTATTTTTTGAAAACATAATGTGAAGGTTAGTAAGTTAAGACAATTTTAGTAATGGAAAAAAATATCAATTTATGCATAAGTGTAGATTCGAGAGCAACTTAAAGTTTTTAGAAATCACGTTTTGAGTTTTGACCGTACGTACAAAAAAGTTACTGATCGAGATTTTTGAACAAGTAGATCCATACAAAAAAAGTGTTCACAGAAAAAAATAAAAATAAACATCATTGTGAAAACACTAGTTGCTGCACTTCGTTCAGAATCTAAAATAAAGATTTTTTGAAAAACCAAATAATAAATTAAAATTTTTCACACGTAATGAAGTTTGATATTATATAAATGATTACAAAATATGATGTAAACAAAAAAAAAAAAAAAAAAAATGCATTCGAAAATTGTTTTCGAGTAGACTTTTTCTATTTCACCGACAAGATTCGATTATAGATCTCATAATACAAATCTGCATTATATTAAAAATGATCTTTAACTCGATTTTTTCGAATGTCTTAATGTTGAAAATTTAGTGTATGGAATTAGGAAAACTTTCTGGAAAGTAATCTTTGGAGAAAGAAATAATATGTACCTAATGATTTTGAATAATGATGTGAAATACAATCGTTGTGAAATCGGTAGTAATGTTAAATCGAAAAAGTTGACTCTCGTTGAGTGGAAAATTCGTCGGAAATGAATTTGTTTTCACGAATAAACAAACAATTTAATCACCGACAATGTTTGTGAGCAGTTACTTTCTGTCAATGGATTAAATTAAATCAACCGTGAGCAATCTTCTCGGAACAGATTTAAGTGCAGCATGCGTTCAACTGAAAACAATCGATTTAAGTCCGAAGATTGATTCATTAGACGATAAAATTCAGCGACAAATGCTCAATAAGTCCTGAGCTCTTGGGAAAAAATCCACTAAATGTACCCCACTCCACACCCTCCGCTCTACAAATACATTTTATATACAACCAAAAAAATGAACAAAAACTACAGTCATTATGCTCCCATGAATACAATATTCTCTTAAATGGTAATTCCATTAAAAACTTTGTCTTTTTTTTTGATCCGTCAAGCAAGGAGTTAAAAAATGTTCTAAGCAATCATTTATATAATCATTTAATTACTGTAATAATTATATATTTTAACACTTATAGCTTAAATATGTCTTAATTTAATATGTAATTATTTGATATTATTATCTAAATCTTATTATCATACTTATGTTATCTGTACTTACTATTTACTCTATATAATATCTGTACTCTTTGCCCTATAGGGCGTTAATATTTATTGTAAATTTTCCTCTTTACAATAAATTATTATTATTATTAAACTTTTTATATTTTCATTTTTTTTTTTTTGTGAATTCAAAATTTGTTAAACATACTCGTGTGCTATTCATACTTTTTGTGTACAGTCATTAATATTTTTGACTTGTTTTTTTTTTAATAATAATAATGATTTTATCAAAACGTAAAATTAAGTAAAATTTATAAAGTAAGAGTCCTCGCTTCGTTGATTTCAAACGTAGTTTGACATACAAATCAACAAGTAAATCACAATGCGCAAAAGTAATATATAATAATAATGATTGTAATAATTGACAATGTATGCATTTGTTTATGGTGTTCATTCTCGCGTTTTGATTTACCTATTTCGGTGTAAGTTAGGGTGGCCTTACGTTAAAAATGGAATTGTCCCTTTTTTGACCTTCGTGTTCCCTTTGTTCCTAAAAATTTCGAACAGTACGCTTTTCAACTCGTTTTTAAAAAATAATCCTGTTTTAATCTCGTCACAGGGTACAGAAAAAAATGAAAGAAAAAATACAAAATGTACAGCTTTACAATGAGATCGAAATTTGATTTTTCAATTCTTAAACATGGAATTCAAAATAAACGCTTTGAAATTAACAACAAATATTACAGATGAAACTTCGTACGTGTTTTCGGTTTATGTAGTCGGACAAAACTTAAAACAGTTTTTATACGAAAAACTATTAAGAATAATTAAGAAAAATATAACCTCTTGAAGGCAACGTATTGGGGGAAATTTCGAATCGAAAAATCGCCAATCGAAAATCTCGACGAATATTTCCATACGAAAACTTGGGCACATAAAAAAAAAAATAAAAATGTAAAAACACTAGCTCCTTCGCTCCACTCGGAATCTAAAATAATATTAAAAATCTGAGTAATATTTAAAAACTGATATTAACCGGTGAATCCAGGAACTACTTTTTTGTGATTTTCAAAATACAATAAACTACTTTGAGAGATGATTGAAATGTAGAATATTATGAGCGATTCAAATACATCCAACAAGCATCATATGAAATACATATACAGAGCAGTGTGATAGATAGTGATTCACTGTATGTGCGTGTCTGTGTGCATACCCTCCCCCCCCCATAAAAAATCCTGACTGCGCCCCACTGATGCTTCCCCCGCGGGGCATTGATATGTCGACAAAACACTGCTCTGCCTATACCTACGTATACTCTTTTCATTTATTTACAAAAAACATTAACCGTCGTGAGGTGTAATACTTTGAGAGTATCCACGTTCGAGACAGCCTTAGGTATTTTTTTTTTTTTTTTTCAGTCGAATCGAATCGACCATTAGGAAATGAAATGCATCTATATATAAATCTATATTTAACAGGAAAAAAAAAAATGTCCCTGAACACAAAAAAAAAAAAAAGAAAGAAAAAAATAATAAATCAGGAGAACGACAAGGACACGGATTTTTTGGGCCAATAAATATACGCGCAACCGTGCCGACGACAAACTGTCCTTTTTTCGTTTTAATCCACCAACACGCGGCGAGAAAAACAGCTCCGAAATAAATTAAACACTTTTTCTTTTTACTTATCTTTTTTTTTTTTTTTCTTCACTCACGGGTAAAGTAGCAAAAATACTTTTACATTTGGCCGATAAACATAATATATATATATATAGGGGGAAAACGTTCCATTTACTCGGCCGCCACCCCGAACCGACGTCTAAACAGGCGAAACGCGAAAATGGGATTTTGAATTTCAGTCACATCGCACGTAAACCCTCTCCTCTCGCGTTTTATACACTAATAACAATATTACAATGTCCAAACTACCCCGCGCGCGCCTCTCTTTCTTATTTTCGGTAAATATGCAAAATACACCCAAACGATATGTCGTCTTCGCCGCTAATGACGGAAACAATAATACGACAATAAGTGTATGCGTATGACGTGTGCATGACACACACGAGTGCGATTGACATATTATTATTATTATTATTATTATTATTACAATATTTCAATTTGGAAGTATTACGTCAATATTTTATATTGTTAAGTCTTATAAGGTATTGCGCTTAGGCAACTTAAAAATTTATCTATATAAATATTGAAAATATGTTTATAATTAGGGTCCGGATTTAAATGCACTAAAAATCCTCGAAAAAGTCCTCGAAAAAACAGTCAAAAATGCCCTTAAAAAATGCATTTTCCCTTGAAATTAATATTTTAATTTATTTTACTGTTTGCCGTCTGTCGTCGAGTCCAGGTGACCCCATAAGTAAAGATTTATAGTATAATTAAGGAAAAAAACCAAAAAAACTTGGATGATAATATTTTTAATTAGCTAAATTTAAATTATTCACTTGTATTAATGTACAGATATTATGAATTAATATTGAAGGGTTATTGTTCGAATATGCATTAAAACGAATAAAAAGACTGAAAAATTCCCTGAAAATGAAAAAATATCAAAATATGCAAAATAATGCAAAATAAAACTTTTAGTTTTGAGGTGTCTGTCACATAAAACAAATTTTGTAGTTGGAAAGCATTTCCTAAGATTATTTAAAAAAAAATATGCATTTTGCATTGAAATTCGGGCCCTACTTATTATAATAATATAAAAAACAATAATAGTATCGTCATTTTCAATACATACCCGCCAAGAGTATCTGACCGGAGGAAAGGAAAAATACCGGTGGTTCAAAGTATTTCCGGCTTTCTCGTCTATACGTTAATTTATTTTTATCTTACTTTAATTTTTTTTATCCAGAAAGAAGAAGACAATTTTGCTGAAAATTTCCAAAAAATTGATGACAAAAAAGTGTTTGAAAAATTTCCTATTTTTTCTAGATTGTCTTGTGTCAATATATTTCTCAAATTATTGTCTATCCGTTATTAAATTTTTATAAAGTTTGGATTAAAAAAAGACAGTGTTCGAGTCTTTTTTGTCAAATTTTCGGAAGTTTTTCCCAAATTTTGAGAAATTCCAAAAATGATCACTTTAAAATACTATCTAGATTAGTTACTACTTAACTCAGAGATTCCCAAACTTTTTTTGGTATAACCCTTTTTGGCCATTTTTTTAATTTTGGTGACCCACGACAATAACCCGATGTTTATATAGATATTTTTTTTTTTTTTTGAATGACGAAAATAAATAAGATTCTGAATACAAAAAAAGCATTTTATATTTAAATTTTTGTCGAAAAATATGTACAACTGTTAAATAACTATAATTATTAATTAATTTATTACAAAATATGTGTAATAAATACTAAAATTATATAAGTACATACTATATATGTTTAAATGAATATTACAAAAAAAAAAGAAGAAATTGTACATATAAAAAGTTGTAATTACTTCGCACCATAGGGATTCTTCACTCAAAAAAAAATTCTTCCACAAAAATATTTTTCATGTTATTGTCTAAAGTCTATATTTAAATTTCCATAAAGTTTTAATTGCATTTTTTGTCTAATTTAAGGCAGTTTTTCTCAAATTTTGAAACTCTATTGAAAATTTTGAATAATAACCATCCTAAAGTACCACCTATAGGAATATTCTGATTCTACTAAGTTGCTGATTGAAACTTTTGGGAAAATATTTCTATACGAAAAAGTGTTAACAGAAAAAAAAAATATCGATGTAAGAAAATAGCTTCTTCACTTCACTCAGAAACTAAAATTTAACGTGACCACCAAAAATTTAATCGTGACCCACAGTTTGGGAAACACTGACCTAACTAATCTAATTAAATAATAATGTTTTTTTTTTTTTTTTTTTCATAGTTTAAGAAACTCTGGTTTTCAACCAGGCGTTAAAGTATTATTTATTATTTTTTATTCGGATAATAATATATTTATATAGGTCGTCTTTGCCGAACACAAGTGCCGACGTTATATATATACTCGTGTATATTCATCATCCCTTCGAATTACGATGTAAAACTATTACGCGCAGGTTGTCAGCGAGGGTTTTCGCCGTCCGTCTCACCGCTCGCGGCGATATGACGCAGCGGCGGCGGTAAGGTCGTCGTGTTGTACGTCCCTCGGCTTCCGCGGGAAACGGGATTATCCTTTTTTCCAGGATCACGACGTCCTCCCCCCCCCTTCGAAAACTTCAACCGTGCGTGTCCTGTCTTAGTCCCGTTTTTTCCACCGGGGGTATAATATGCCTGTATATAAAACGAAAAATAAGAAAACGCTAATACTCTCGGTGGTGGAAAATGCGATATTTGGATCTTAAGACAGGAAAACGGGACAAAAACGATGAAAATACAAAACGAAAATGCTCTGAGTAAGATGAAGATTAGTCAAACTTACAATCGATCATCTCGAAAACTATCTTCTTTTGATAAATTTTCGTATACCGTACACACGCTGTTGAGCATTGATCAAGGGTTCTCAATCTGGGGGCACGCCCCCCTAGGAAGGCGTCACAAAATTTTAGGGGAGGCGTGAAAATATTCACATGAAACCACATTTCATCACACAGAACATGAAAATGTTGTTTATGGTTATCTATATTTTGTTTTTTATTTTTTATTTATTTATTTTTTTTTTTTGTTGGTAGGTATGCGATTATCGGTCATCATTGTGTAACAACTAACAATATTATATTGAATAATCTAAAGAATATAATTGAACTATTATATTCGTGTTGATACTCAATATTAATAAATTAATTTTGTACATAACATAATATTATTATGATTCAATCTTATAATAGTGGGAACAGGGGCGTGACCACATATAATAATAGTATAAAAGGGGGCATGAACTTCAAAAGGTTGAGAACCCATGATCTAGATAAATAATTAACCAACATTTTTCTCGTCAAGAAAATGAGAAAAATATCTTATCTTTCATTTTACCCCTCAGAATAAATAGTAGTTTTATCCTGACTAAATATTATTATCAGTGTCGAGACTTATCCAGATTGAGAAATTCAAAAAATGACCTCTCTAAAGTACAATCTAGAGGCAAATCCGATTTCAGAAAGTTGCTGATCGAAACATTTGGACAAGTATTTCCGTACGAAAAGTTGTACACAGAAAAAAAAGTAAACATCATTGTAAAAACACTAGCTTCTTCACTTCGTTCAGAATCAAAAATAATAACATTAAAATTTTGCAAAAGGTTAATAATATATATTTTTTTAATATTTTTACTTTCGAATATTATTTTGTCTAGTCTATTAAATTAATGTATTTAGACACGTGAGTATAGACGACAAATATCTATCTAGATAAAGATAAAAAAAAAAAAAAACTAAGTTGAAAATTATCTAGATAACATAAAATATTATACATTTTTTATCTAGATGTTTCCCAAAACTGGTCATAAACATCCTAACCCGAGTCAACAACAATGCGCGGGCATAAAATCTGGTGTGTACACCTGCAGCATCTGCAGCGGTGGACCGTTAGAATAATATTACACACGTGAAGTTACGAATAGAGCTATAAATAATTATTTGCCTTGCCCCGAAAACTTTTACGGGCCATTACCTATTGACGTTTATATTAATTTATGTCGTTATTAAGTCTCTCTCCGACCCGCTCTCGGTCGGCCCCAGAGTCGTAAACACAATTCCGTTCAGGCTTAATTCTCACCCTTAATTCCTCCGAACCCTTCTATATATATATATATACAAACAAAACCTCGAATCGGGGATACGGGAATATAATTATAATTATTATTTTTTTTTTTTTTTGGGGGGGAAGTTTTTTGGGGAGAAAGTTAACCAAGGGTTCGGGGTAGATTTATTAAAAAAGAGTCGTGGTACCCGACCCACGACGGGATAATATTTTAAACTAAAATATTCTAAAAAAATATTAAATTATTTAAAATACAATTTTTTTTTTTGGTTTTTTTAATCCTTTTGAGTATAGTAATATTCCGAGAAAATAATAATAATGATAATATGTAAATATTAATATGTTATAATGTTTAATTTTTCACACCAAATATTTCTCAAAATAAAAATAACAAGGGAAAAAATAATAAAAAAAAAAAAAAAAAAAATCATATTTTAAAAATTTTCTAGCACAAAAACATTTCTCATATTATTGTGTATCTATACTAAAATTTTCGTAAGCACTGTTTTGAAACTATATAGTTTTTGTCAAATTTCGTGTAGGTTTTCCCAGATTTTGAGAAAACTGTTAAGAATTTTCAAAAAGAAAAATCACCTCTTAAAAGTGCAATATTAATACAAATTTAAAGCCGAAAATTTATTGGACGAAACTTTTAGAAAAATTTTTTTCATAAGAAAAAGAGTTTACAGAGAGAAATACAAAATCAACATCATTGTATAGTAAACTCTTGCTTTTTTATCCCGCTTAAAGTCTTAAGTCTTCTATAATATACAATATAATAATAATTATTTATAATATTGTTGTAATAATATTTTATTATTATTGTTATTATTTAAATATGATTTTGAACTCTAATAATAATAATTGTTCACCGAAAAAGCAATTAAATGCACAGATTCGTTTAAGAAAAAAAAAATGATAATTTTATTTCCATTATAAGTCAGAGTTTTATAATTTACTGTACTTTTTTATGCAATCAAAGATGTATATATATATATATATTTATGTGTCACAAATTACTAGAGATTAAAGTTACGTCGATTTTCATTCTTACCGGGAACGTTATGAAACTTTTTATTTTCATTTTTACATTTTTTTTTTTTTTTGATTACCTATTCTATTTGCGATAAAAAAAAATGAGATAATCTCGTAGCGGTAATGTTTTTTTTTATTTTTTATATTTCCGTTATTGCGTTTGTTAACTGTTTATCGCGTAAAACAAAAAAAAAAAAAAAAAAATCAAGAACTTAATTATTACCGCGATAAAGCATTTCGTATATTTTTATAAAGCGTATTTATTGTTATTATGAAAATAATGTCGAAAATAACGAAAAAAAATTATAAATCATAAACGATGTGTGTGTTTTTTGAATCCCTCACAAAATATTAACACGATGTGATGTTGTAAATCACATATTTCACTTGTTCACAACAGTGAACAATATACTGAAACAATATGTAACGTGTAAGTTTTTAGAGGGGGAAAAAAACAAAAAACGTGTGCATTTATTTTACAAATGCGCGTGAAACTTTTTTTGGAAATCTGCAATTATAAAAAAAAAAAAAAAAAAAAACACGAACGAAAAATGTGTTGTCAGAGTTTTCGTCGATTTACGCGTCACGTTTTGAAAATATGTTTGTAATATTTTACTATTACGACCTGTAAACGCGTTTTTGAATCAAAACAGCGGTGGGTCCGGCGAAGAGGTCATTGAGGTCATGACCCACTAGATTTTGAACTTTGTGTTTATTTTAAAATTAACCAGGGCGAGGATTTTAGAGTTTTCTCATTGCCATTTTAGATTTTGCACTATGATTTAATGTAAATTATACCATTAGGTACGTTTTTGATGATTAATTTAAATACTATTACAATTTGTATTAATTGTTAGATATTATGTTGATTATAAAATATAATTACAACCCTCAGATATTTATCCAAATATTTAAGAAATTTAATGTTATATATATATTTAAAGAAAAATTGTGCTATATTTAAAATGATATATGCAAAAAAAAAATAAATAAAATGATCCAGAAACCGTCTATGAAATATAAATACAATTTTAAATTTATTCGAATACAGAGTTTGTATCGAGAACAGGTAAATAATTAAAAGTTTTTAATGTAGTTTTATTTTAATTACTATGAAAATAGGGGTTTTACTCTTTATTTTGGAAATTTTTGATGATTCTGTGAGTCGAAACGACTAGAAAATCTATACATTTTTTACTTGGATGTAATTCACTCAAAATAAATAAATAGTATAGAAGTAATAAATGTACGAGTATAATATATAATATATAACAAATGTATTTATTAATAATATTTTATAAATTGTGACGATTTTTGTTTTATAACTGCATATTATGATCCTATCTATGATTTACTTCTGGATTCGCGCGTGATGAGATCTTTAAAATCTACGAAAAATCGGAGAAAAAATCCCATAGATCGTTGTCGAGTTCAATGTCAGAATTTTCACGTAGAATAACGATTTCGATTCTCACGTGTGTTAACAGTGTTAATATTATTTTCAACCAAAATCGAAGATTACATTTTTGAATTTATGTATTCTCTTAGAAATCTTTGGAATGGTTTTAAATTTAAATTTTTTATTCATTTAAAAAATAATCGATTTTGGAACAAAAAAAAACTCCAAAACAATACGAAACGATACAAAAGAGAACAAATTATCCCCGAGGAATAAAGTATCCACTGTTCGTGGGATGAGAACAAAAGAGTTCTATGTGTGATGAATACATTTTTTGGGAGAGCGTTTTTAAAGTTTGATGATTGACTTTTTTGTTTTTTTGTTTTTCAGTGTATTGTATAGAGATTGAAATATTATAAAATATACAGTACAACATCAAAATTATCATAATAATTATCATTTGGATAAATGCAGAAAAGTATACAACACAGAAGTAATAATAAATCCAAAAACCATTACAATATTGAGTTAGAACAAAAGAAGTCGAAGTTTTCGTATGGAAATACTTGTCCAAAAGTTTCAAACAGCAAAGTTTTGAAACCGGATTTTCCTCTAGATGGTACTTTGATCAGGTCATTTTTTCGAAATTTTCAATTGTTTTCTAAAAATTTGGGTAAAACTATCTAAAATTTGATAAAAAAGACTTGAAAAATCCATATTTTTTTAACCAAACTTTATGAAAATTTAAATATAGATAACATGAAAAATATATTGGTTGAAAAAATTTTTGAAAATGTGAAAAAAATTTGGAAACTTTTTTCTAACACTTTTTTTTCTCGACAATTTATTTTTTTTATTTTTAATGAAATTGTATTTTTTTCTTTTCTTTATTTATTGGATAGAAAAAAAAAGTAAAGTTAAGCATAGTTAAGTAAAGTATAGACAAGAAAGCTGGTCATACTTCGCACCATGGGTATTCTACGTTCCTCGAGTCTGATATTCTTGGTGGTAGTGGTTTTTTTTTTTTAAATTCAACACATCCACCAAGAGTATCTGACCTGAGGAACGAAGAATACCCCGGTGCGATATATGTCTATCTTTGATTTACTCTTCTTTACTTTACACATTTACTATAATTCAATTTACTTTTTTTTATTTAATATCTTTGCTTTACTTTACACTTGTTTCGATTGGATCTGATCTCCCGTAAACACGATTATTTTTTAAGGGCATTTTAGGCATTTTAAGCGAATTTTTCGATATTTTAAATGAACTTTTCGAGGTCTTTTTACTGCATCATAGTAATATATTAAACTAAGGTCGTAGGAAATTCGAACTACATAGATCACCTGTAGACGGGATATCAATGTACATATACACGTTCGACACTACTTTGCCTGCGCAACAGTGTTTGTGTACAGAGAACATTTATGCCTTGTGTTATACGTATACATATATATATATATGTATATACGCGTCTAAGACGTGCGCAGTGCTAAGGGATCGAATGCACCTCGAGGACGGTGAATAGGCGGTGGACGAGAGGGGTGGGAAGTATTGTGATTAATGACCGAATAATGAAAAGGGGAGGGTGGAACCACTGTGGTTTTATTAATCCGCGGCGGCGTCGGTGACGGAGACTCCGGGGGGACTAAAAGAACAAATACAAAGATTATTTATTCTACAGTTTTTCCTTTTACTTTTTTTTTTTTTCCATTTTATATATAATATAATAATAATAATAATAATAATAAAAATAATATTATATTATACGTCGAACGCGCGCGTGAGCGAGTAAATGATGACGTAAATTATTGGAAGATTGATTTATTATAGGGCGGCCGCGACGCGACGAAATAATTTCATATAGTTTTTTTGTTATATTACTTTTTACCGTGTGCGCGTGCGCGCGAGCGATGTTTCTGAACTCTCCGCGAAAGTGTCAACGTCAAGCGAAAACGTCGTTAAAAGAAAAACTGCTTATAATATATAATTACGAGAGCTATATAAATGTGTACAGGGTGAAAAAAAAAACACTGTATTTTTTATGAAATTCCTGATCAGTGCATCAAATAAAGACATACCCTTTTTGTTTTTTTTTTTTTTTCTACAATACTACAAGTGTTAAATGACTTATTAAAAATAACAGATTTCATGATATTGAAAAAATGTTATTGCCACTGGATTTTATGCTGAATTCTCATACGATTTGATATACGACACATCATTTCCATAATTTTTGTACCACCTTGGAGCTTACAGGTGGTGCTGAAAATTTTTGAAAAAATAATGCGACAAATCGTATTTAGGTAAAATTTCGAAAATCAAACAAGAAAAGTATATTACTCCGAATTCGCGTTTTAATATCAAAATAATATAACTTGCGAAATTCCACCCTAACAAAATGTGTCACGATTTTTTTTTTCATTTTCAACATCACCACCTGTGCACCGTGGTCTAGAAAACGAATTTAGCTTAAACAAAATTATGTTTTAGTTTTTTTGTAACAAAATTACTATATATTAAACAATAACCTAGTAGGTCTTTACAACGATATTTATTTATTTTTATTGTTTTATGAAAACAAATTTTGAAATTTTTTCTAATATTGTTTTTTTAATACGTGTTCGTTACACGTTTTTGTATAGGAATAATAAGTGTCCAAAAGGTTCAGCCAACCACTTTTTAAATCAGAAATTTCTTCTGAATGGTACTTTTACATGTCATTTTTTGAAAGTCTCATTAGATTTTTCAAAATTTCGGAAAAAATTACTCGAAATTTGACAAAAAAATTTTATTTTCCCAATGCTACAACAACTTTTTTAAATAAATAAATAGTCAACTGTAAACTTTTGTAATTTTTTAGTTTTAGTCCTTATTATAAAAAAAATAATATATTTTTCAACAACATACTAGTCTTTTTTTTTTTTTTTTTTTTTTTTATTAAATATATAAATATTTATTTAAATATGTTAAAAAATATTGCTTACCATCATTTAAATATTGTATGTTAAAAAAGTTAAAAAAATGACTATTTTATTAATAATGTGCGTTTGAAATCGCAGTTTGAATCAAAATAAAATTAGTGGTTCTTTATAACAAATAATACAGGTATGTAATAATATGCATTTTGAATTAAATTATAATAGAGAATTTTTAATCGTGTATATAACAATTATTTTATCAAACCAATTGACTAATGAGTATAAACAGGTAATGTACTATTAAAATCAAGTATTGACGTAACATTTTATCGTTTTGAATAAAAAAAAAAAAAAAAAAAAAAATGATAGTTTTCAAGTTTCTATTTGTCAAAAAAATAAAAATAATAATGAGAAATTGAGAAATTCGAAAAAATACAATCTAAACGCAAATCCGGGTTTAAAAAGTCGTTGATCGAGATTTTTGGACAAGTACTTACATACGAAAAAATGTATATAGAATAAAAAATAAACATCACTGTAAAAACAATAGCTTCTTCCCTTTGTTCAGAATAAAAATGGTATGTTTTTACTTGAAACACTGATGAGGAATTTCAAAATAGACTACCGTGTTTTTTTTCCACCCTGTACATCGATCATGTCGCTCATGGTGGGTATATTATAATGTTTCATTTTCACACGTTATGGACTGTAGTACAAAGTGTACGCGTTATATTTTATGTGCAAACTAAAGCGCGCGAAAAGAATATATAAAAACTTTTGCACAGAATATTATTATACGAAAAGTGGAACTTACATTTTTCCGTGAAAAATAATAAATGATCAATCAATCACTCTGACTAATACTACTACTAATAATAATAATATATCATTATTATAACGTTATAATAATAATATTATTATTATAATAAAGTTAATAAATCGATTATGTTGTGTGATTAATGCGCTGCGGTTCATACAAAAGATTCATATTTAGGGCTATTAATTTAATGCAGTAAAAATCTTAAAAAAAAATAACTTAAAAAAGTCAAAAAATGCAATAAAAACTCACCTTAAATTTAAAAAAAAAAAAAAAAAAATGGTTTTATAATTTCGTTACTATTTGAAGGCAATGAAAAACATAATTTTAAAATATTTTGTGCCAAGATATTCCTCATATTATTGTCTATCTATGTTTAAATTCTCATAAAGTTTGGGTCAAAAAATGATGATTTCCGAGTCTTTTTCGTTAAATTTTGGATAGTTTTTTTCAAAAAAAAAAAAAAAATTCAAAATTCAAAAAATTACTTCTATAATGTACCGACTAGAGACAAATCCGGATCTAAAAAGTTACTGATCGAGACTTTTCAACAACTGACAAGTAGATCTATACGAAAAAGTGTTCACAGATAAAATAAACATCATTGTAAAAACACTAGCTCCTTAGCTTCGTTTAGAATCTAAAAGATTGGGAACCACTGGAATAGACGATAAGATAATATATCTCGTATTCCCATTAATCATTATCTCCCGCGTAATATCTGACCGCCGAAAACTTAGTAAACAATTATTATTATTAATAACAACGCTTTAGTGGCAAATCGTCAAACACACAACATTATTAACATTAAAAGAGATAGCGAAAAAAAAAATGCAAGTTTTGAGGACAAAAATGAATATTACATTAACCGTTAAAAAGTAAAATGAGCATTAGCGGGAATATTAGCATTAATAAATTATTCGAGTTTCAAATAGTTTTAGTTTCGACGACGAGGAAATAAACTTATAATTATCTCACTTTGATACGTCGAGCGAAAAGTAGATAATATTGCGAAAGTAATTCCAAAGTTTCGTTCGGCATCTCGAGAGATCGGAAATTCCGCGTATTCAGTTGTTTAGATAATCTTTTTTTCTTTTTTTTTTTTTTTTTTAATTCTCAGTTGTTTTACCAAACCACAAAAAATGTTTTTTGTATGCGCTATTTAGTCATTTAGACTGCGTTAGAAATAATAGATTTTAACGAAATTTTAGCTGTTATAACTCTGTATTGGAATTGTCTGGATAAAAAATATTATATTTTTATCTTGTCTAAGTGACAAAAAAAAAAAAAGTAATAGATATTTAAACATTTATCTTCGATGCAATTGTCACTTATCTAGTAAAATCTATCTATATAAATATTCATTTATTGTTTTCTTTCTGTAGAAATATATTTTTCCTATTTTCATTTACATATAATATATCTATCATGAAAATAATTTTTAAACTGACAAAACAATAATATTATTCTCCAAATTCTCTTTGGGCAGACTATATATAGTTCAATGTGTATAAATCGTGTACATACTTCGCACGACGGGTGTTATTCTCTTGAAGGGCGTATTAAATTTTAAAGAAACGATAAATCATTTCTTCAGTAAAACGATTCTGAACGAAGGAAGTTAATAATATAAGAAAAAAAAAAAAAAATTCGAAAAATGTCCAAAATTTTTTTTCA
>JAIPRM010009018.1:0-15251 GCA_025469315.1 Stegophylla sp. TES_Ste_2020
TGAATTTCTTAATTCCTCAATTTTTTTTTTTTTTTTGAAAAAAACTACCCAAAATTTGACAAAAACGACTCGAAAACCATAATTTTTTGATCCGAACTATATGAAAATTTAAACATAGATAGAAAATCATATAAGAAAATTTTGAAAATGTGAAAAAAAAATTCTGGACATTTTTCTAACATTTTTTTTCTCATTTATTTTTTATATTATTAACGTCCCTCGTTCAGAATCGTTTTATTGAAACACCCATCGTGTGAAGTATGTCCGGTTTTTTTTTATTATTTCAAAAACCTAAGTGAAGTTTTTCAGCGTCACGGATAATATTAACTCGCAAAAAAAATATTTCCAAAAAGGACCACACGATAAATGCGTGGAAATTAGTAGTCACGGTGATCTGACCTAAGTCCGGGTGATGGTAAATTTCGCTGTTCGGTTTTGGCCTTGCTGAAACACGAGTAGTGAATTGCATTGAAATTTTTTTGGCAATTTTTAAACACAAGTAGTTAATTACGCCAAACAATTTTGACCATCCGAAATATGAAAAGTAAATTGCGTGGAACACATTATTATTGGTATTATACTGTTTAAAATATGACATTAAAAAGTTTAAAAGTTTAAGTAATTTTCCTGATTGATTTATTCAATCGATTTTTATTATTAAATTCTTCTAATTGCTCATATTATCTAAAATCAATACAGACTTTATGAAATTGTTTTATTATTACTCACTGAAAATTGAAAAACTAACTAATGCTGAAAAAAATCTATTATATTACACTATATAAACTGTGTAAATATTTTTAAAAAAAATGAGAGAGAAAATCTGTCTTAATCACGTATGTTATGTAAAATTTGAAACAGGAAAATTAGGTAAATTTTTGTTAACACACAAGTGAGATAGACATGACTCCATCCATGGAAGTTATATGCAGTGTTTATTTCAGAGGGCTGACCGGATGAGACCGCCCCCCCCCCCGGAAAATAACTATACATATACACTCCATATACTGTATACATATACTCTATACAGGTCCGGAGCAACAAAAATTTTGATCCCCCCCCCCCCGAAGCATAAGGTCTGAAATAAACACTGGTTATATTACACTTAATATTATAATATAATTAAATATTCGGTGCAGTTCACAACCCATGTTTCAGATAGTCAAAATTTTTCAGTGCGATTTTGTAACCAGTAACCTTTTTGAGACCCAAAAGCGCCAGCGTGCTCAAATCCAAACACATTTTTGAACAAAATTGAGAGTTATCTTCTTCCTCCTTCATCCTCGAGATTCAAATCTGGACATTATATAGTTAGAAAGTTAAAATTGTGAAGAAAACAGCTTTATGACTAAACTATAGTTAGTTTCCATTCGTTATAACTTTCCAACTCGACTAGACAAATTTAATTAGCACTTTAGTTTTTATTTCGTCTATAAAAACAAAATTAATTTTATTCAAATATTTCCGCTGTTGTTAATAATTTTAGTTAAACAATATTATTAATTCAAATGTGTAATTTCTTTACACACGACTAAAATGGGTTTTAAAAATCATATTTTTAGCAATAAAAAAAAAAAAAAAAAAAAACTTATTCTTTATTCTTTATTTCTTTCTTTATTCTCATTCCAGTTATTATTTTTACCAATTTCCACACAACTTTGAACACAATTCTCTAACTGGCGTGAGAAATTTTTGGAAAAACGACGAAATCACCCTCCCACCTGGATCCAATCATCTTCATTACCACGTTTGTACACATCATCTGTTAACGTTCCAAATAGATTTGATAACGATTAACTAATAATGATTTTGAACACTACGTTTTTTGTTAACAATTCTAAAAATAAAGCAGAAGTTAATTTTTAACTGTTTAAACTATTTTTTTTTTCTCTTCATCGTCATTAATTATGCACAGAATATAATACCTGCAGTGAGACGTTTCAGAAAATACATTAATCAATCCTATATGAGTAAACAAACTAAACACAGAATCATCAAAGGCGGCTTTAATGCGAACGGTTATCATAAATGGTATAATAATAGCATTATCTAACAGGAAATCTACAAGGACCCGTATATCCTGCAATAATAATTATTATGCCTGCAACGATAGTATAATCATATTAATTTGGCATATAAACAATAATTACTGTTTGATCGAAGACGGTTAGTCAGTTTCTCTGCAAAAAGTGATTTTACGTACTCAAAAGTCCAATCGAAATGTACACAATACGTTTTACCTGACCGTGATAATGATAACGCGCGTTACGTATAGGTGATTTAGAAATATTTCGCAAACATCTTCCGCTTAATCGACACAGTAGTACACACTGACGTTGACCCCTTACCGAATCGTATTATGAAATCTAAATGGAGAAAATAAAACACAATACAAATCAGTATATATTATATGACGATCATTTTATGTTAGTTAAAATAAATATGAAAAAAAACAAAAAATAAAAATAATACGTGTAACGGAGAAAAAAAATCTATCGATCCCGATAAAGAAATTTAAATGACAGTAAATTTATATTGTGTGTTCGTATTATATTAATACAAGCTGTCCAGCCAAAATTCAAAATGTCACTGATTTTATTGTATCGAATCTAACTAGGACAATTGCGTGCGAGTTCAAAAATTTCAGATGAGTTGAGGAGGGGGATAAACTAAAAAGTAGTAATTTAATAACTATGATTATTAATTTCAGATTCTGAACGAAGTGATAAAGCTAGTATTTTTACAATGATGTTTATTTTTTTTTTTTCTGTGTACAACTTTTCTTATAGAAATACTTGTCCAAAAGTTTCGATCAGTAACTTATTGAAACCGGATTTGCTCTAGAATGTACTTCAGAGAGGTCATTTTTTGAATTTCTCAATTCTTCATTTTTTTTTTTTTGGAAAAAACTACCCAAAATTTGACAAAAATGACTCAGAAACCATCATTTTTTGATCCGAACTATATGAAAATTTAAACATAGTTAGAAAATCATATAAGAGAGATTTTGACGCAATTTGAAAATGTGAAAAAAAAAATTTGGACATTTTTCTAACATTTTTTTTTCTCATTTATTTTTTTATAATTAACTTCCTTCGTTCAGAATCGTTTTATTGAAGAAATGATTTATCGTTTCTTTAAAATTCAATACATCCGTCAAGAGAATCCCACCCGTCGTGCGAAGTATGTCCGGATTTTTTATTTTATAACATTACATCACATCATGAGAGTTAAATTTAGTTGATATAATACTTAAACACAGCAAATAACAAAAATTGAAATTAAAATGGTATAAATTAAACAAAAATATAATAGAAATAATATGTATTTGTTTTGTCTATGATCAGTCTAAAAAATCCAAAATTTGGTTTTGTTGTATCCAATCGAAAATTAAATGATTTTAAATATTTTATAAAAAGTATATATTTATAATAAGTATTTTTTTTTTATCCGTCAATGATAAACATTTTAAACCTCTGCATTTTTTAAATCAAATCGCCACCAAACATATTATTAATTCGAGGGTGGATATTAATGTAAAGCATATCTTTTTTTTTTCTTAGAGCTGCAAAACAATGTTTCCCAAGCACAAAATTTGTTTCTTGCATCACGAAAATTAAAAAGTCTAACATAATTCGCACTATGGGTATTATTCATTCTTCGAATATGATACACTCATGAAGAAAAGTTATGAAACATTTATCCGACGAAACGATTCTGCGTGGAATTTCAGGATGGTATTGTTGTCTGTGTTTCGTACTAAATCTGTTAAACTATTCATTAATCTGTGCAATATTTCGGTGTAAATATTCGTGAAAATGTCCGATTTTATCGGATTTTGATACTTGAATCTTTTACTGGTAAATACTAAAACTCATTTTAATGAAAATGTTTGAAATTTTCAACTTTTAAAAGATAAATAGAGCGTAAAAAAGTTGTTTAGTAAAATTTTTATCTATAAATCCTCATTAAAAAAAAAAAAAAATCATTGATCAACTATTTTTCGGATATTTTGAGAGCAGTTGGAAATATAAACCAGTGCAAGATGATACTAAATTGTCAGCTAACAGTGTCAATCATTTGATATTTTATTGAAAAAAACAAAGATATTTTCTAACTTCCGTGTTTCCATCCTTCAATATTGATCAAATTTATTTAAAAAATGATGTTCAACAGTTCGTACTACATTACACTATCAAAAACAGGTGAAATTTTCAAGTTTCATTTATTTTCAGATCTATAGCTAAGAGTAAGAACAAAAAATATGTTTTAGTGTTTTTACTCAAATTTTCCTACTTGTCTTTCTTTTTTTTTCAGCTAAAATTTTTGATATTAGAGAAAAATTACAATTAAAAAAATATCATTGAAAAATGTCTCAAAAACCGCGTAAAATAAGATTTTTGTAATGAATTTTTGGTTATTTCTAAAATGTATAATGTCAATATCATCACATTAATAATTGTTACTATTTTCGTCTTATTGTGTGTACTAACATGCAAAGCTGGATATGTTAATAATTTTTTTCAACTCAGTTAAGTTGATTGAAAAAAACCAACAAGTTAACAAATTAATAAGTTAATCGAATTTTGGGTTAACTCAGTTAAGTTAAAAAATAGGTTTATACAAAAGTTAAAGTTATTAACTTAAGTTGAGTTGATTTTTTTTTTTTTAATTTCAGTGATTTTAGGTTTTAAATGTCAACGAGAGTGCATCCATTTAAACTTCATTTACCTAATAAATTTTTATTTTGAGATTTAATTTAACTTAACGGGTTTTCATTTAAATGTAACTCGTTATTATAATTGTTAATATAATAATTTGATACGTTAATAAAATATCAAACGTAATAAGTTAAATTCAAAAATTAAAATTAAATCAACTATTAAATTTTTAACTCGTTTATGCCCAGCCTTGCTAATATATTATATATTTGTTGTTTTGTTCTTTATCTGAAATCGAAACTCTGACGTAATAATTAAGTCAAAGTTAGTAGGGTGACCATACGTCCTGTTTTATACAGGATTAGCCTTTATTTCAGGCTCTGTGTTCTGTTGTCCTGACAAACTTCACTCAGGACGCTTTTTTCCTCGTAATTTCAAGTCTTTCCCATATTAATCGCGTTTTTTGACTAACTGTTGATTTAAAATTTTTGAAATGAAATTATTGAATAAAATAATGTAAGAATCTAGAAATCTTTAGGGTACCATTAGATCAATTATTATAAACGTAAAATGAATTAACAAGTTTTTTTTTAGAAAGTAAAGTATGAATAAAGGATTTGGAGAAATTTTAAAAAGTATCAATTTAGTTTCATTATGTTATTTTATGTTTTTCAAAATAATGTTTTTATGTGTTTAAATTTAATCTATAATAGTTAGTTTAAAAATTATACTTTTGTCACGATTCAAAAAAAATATATATATATATATATATATATATATGTAATAAAGACTTATTTATTTAAAAATATTATGAAAAATATTTTTGTCCTGTATTTTATTTTCTTAAATATGATCAACTTAACTTAATTTGAATCCTTCCTGTCGAAATATAAGTTTCCTTGCTGCGTACGCCAAAAGTAGTGTAGTTAGAAAAAGTCTTCCGGATAGAAAATATTATAAACTCAAATACCTAAAGGTCACGGCACTGCAAAGGTTGTTTGCCGCGATACCGATACACCTAGACGAGGGAATTAAATAATAGTGCTTTTCTTTATAAATAATAAAGAGACAATGAGAGAGAAAGGGGGGGGAATATTTTACGTGGGTGTAAAAAGGTCATCTGCCCACGGGCCGTGTCGGATTATAATTTTTGTTTTCTTCCCTTGTGTATATACTCTTATTGACTCCGGTCGATTTAATTCCCTATTTACCGACTAGAAGCTATATAATAGCTACCTACTTTTCTAACCAGACGGCTTGATCGAGCATTTTATCGCAAAAAAAAAATGCCGGACATACTTCGCACGACGGGTGGTATTCTCTTGACGGGTGTATTGAATTTTAAAAAAACGATAAATCATTTCTTTAATAAAACGATTTTGAACGAAAGAAGTTGAAAATATAAAGAACAAATAAGAAAAAAAAATGTCCAAAATGTTTTTTTCACATTTCCAAAATTTTCTCGCGCCAAAAAATGATTGTTTCCGAATCGTTTTTGTCAAATTTTGAGTAGTTTTTTCCAAAAAAAAATTTGAAGAATTGAGAAATTCAAAAAATGACCTCTTTAAAGTACCATCTAGAGGTAAATCCGGTTTCAAAAAGTTACTGATCGAAACTTTTGGACAAGTATTTCCATACGAAATGTTGTACACAGAAAAAAAATATAAACATCATTGTTAAAACATTAGCTTCTTCACTTCGTTCAGAATCTAAAAATTATACATATTATAGGTTTTTTTTTTTTTCATTCGAGACTTTTACATTTTACGAACACGAATAATAAATCTAACGGAGGGGTGAGGCGGGTTCAAAAGAAAAAAAACTATGCATTTATTTATTATACAGTGGCGGCAGCGCGGCTGTGATACGTTATCGGTGTTCAAATAATAAAAAATAATATTTTACTCGTGTTAACCATATAAACCATATATCTGCACATAATATATATATATATATATATATATATATATATATATATATATGTACTTATTTGTAATATTATTTGAAGTGTAGTGTATCTATGCTAAGTTTCAAGAAAATCCGATCAACATATAATAGCTTTTCATTTTTTACCCTCTTGCGTCCTTTTCACCTCTTTTTGGGATCAAATTATGGAAAATCCTTTATTAGAGAGCATTTCTACGTCATGTAAGGAACCTCTGTGTAAAATTCCAAGTTTCCAGGTCCAGAGCACTGATTTTAAGTCGGTCAGATTTTTTTTTTTTTTTTTTGTTTTATTATAATTATATGCAAAAGAAATCTTTTATAATGACTAGGGCCCGGAACTTGATGCATTTTTTTCTTTTGCTCTAATGTGTTGCTCGTTTCTACAGAAATTTGATTCATGAAATAAAGAATCTAATGCACAATTTTTATTTTGCATTTTTTTCATTTTTCTACATTTCGTTCATTTATTTGCAAATATAATTAGTAGGTATGATATTTTTTTTCCTTTTGTTACAGAGTAGACAAAAAACAAAATTTTACGAAAAGTAGAAATTCTACATTTCTAGAATTTGTAGAATCCTCAAGAGTATTTACTATTTACTTTTCAAGTTTATAAAAGATAAAACTTAAATGTTTAATGTCATTTTTACAGTAGTACTTCAAGAGTTTCAACAAAAAATAAATTTCACTAGATTGATTGATTAATATTTTTTTTTTTGAATTTAAAAATCGTAAAATATATATATATATTTAATGTCATTTTTAACATTTTTATGTCTTTTTATGCATTTTTTTTAGTGCATTTTTTACATATTTTTAGGTCATCAAGTTTCCGGCCCTAATAATGACATTCAACGGATTGACAGACATTGGTCATTATAACCAACTGTCATAACAAGGCAATTATAGTATGAACATAATATTACATCAGTTCCATTTTTATTACAAAATCGTGACTCATACTCCTGTCTGTACGTTAACCATTAATCGATTTTTCGACGAACATTGTGCATTTTATGAGTGTATCTAATTTTCAAAATATGTTACAAATTTCCATATACTCCTCTTAATTGGACGAATCAATTAAACTATGTTTACTGCGGAGACAATTTTTCTAAAAACTATAAAAAAAAACAACTACAGAACATTTGAGTAAAATTGGTAAAATCAGCCAAAAAACAAACTGAATAAAGCTCTCGAGAAAATTTCGAAAATAACTATGTTTTTTTTCTAATAAAATTTTGATTTCCCAATATTCTGAGCTGAAAATATTCAGAAAATTAATGGAAAAGTACCTAACACTACTCTTAAAATATAAAATATTAAATAAATACATTATCTCTCTTCAAAGTAAATAATTTTAACCAAATCTGGACACTGACTGATGAGAAAGATTAAGTTAAGTCGAAAGTAACTTTTATCGTAAATTTGTATTTATAGTTTTAGCTTTAGTTCATCCACAACTTTCTAACCTATTTCTTTGAATTATTAAATTCATGAAATCATTAGGCAATCTAACGAGCGACCAATGAAAAATGATTAGCTCGATAATATACTTCTGACCTTATTTTCTCCATAGGAATAAAATAATTAATATTATACAAATAAAATTATTTTATATTATATAATAAATTATATTGGTTTTAGTTTGACTCCATGATAGAAATAATTTACACCTGAACAAACGTGATTTCAAAATTTTATATTTCACTGTAGAAAAACAGAACGTCCAACTCGATTTATTATTTTCACCGATTAACTTATAAGTTGAAAATTTTAGAAATTTCGGAAACTAACTCATATTTTTACTTTATTATTTTCCATACCAACGTAACGTTAATTTTAACTATTTAAACAAAATGGTGATTAACTCACCGTGCTTTGGTTTTAATAGTTGTCGATAATTTATAATACAAAATGTATCGTAGCATTATGTTTTATGTTACCGTTTTTTGAACTACGTTAGGTTTAAGTTGAACATCAACCATCCACCCGATGCATACGAACCAGTTATGAAATGTTTATTCTTGGAAACTTTAAAAGACAGACGTGATAAGGCTTGTTCCTCCTTAATCTCGTTCACAATAAAGTTGATGCCCCTCGTTTATTGGAGCTTTTAAGTATCCGTGTGCCTTCAATAGCTACTAAATCGCATGATATCTTTCATATCCCAACCTTTCAATCTAAATTTCTAGAAAAAGGGGATCCCCTTGTCAGAGTCATAATGAAAATCCGGATTTACTGAAACTTTGATAATATGTATTTAGTGGTCTCTTTCTTTTTAAATAAATTGTTATTAGTTCTTATCACTAAGATAAAAAATTGTTATTTATTTGAAGTTTTTTTTTCTTCTTATATCTGTATTACTAGTGTTTCTTATTATTATTATTTTATACATACGTATATGTATTTTTTTTTCTATTATTGTCATTTCATTTATATGAACTATGTAAAAGCCGATTGGCGTTAATTTATAAATAAATAAATATTATATCTACAAGCTGTAAATATATATATACTATTTTAACTGAATTTCTACCAGTATTTAAAAAAAAAAAATTTGTAACTCGTAAGGCAAATCATTTTGTAATAATTCATTTTTTTTTTTTTTGTTTTTGTTTTGTAAACAGTTGTACTATCCGTTATTGTTGTTGGTTTATCGAAATCAAAGAAACTTTGAGTTTGAAATATCGTAGCTCTCGCAATGTCCATTGGAAAAAAAATATCGCCTCAATGGATGGAAAAAAAAGTCTGGCGCCGCCACCGTCTGCCCATTAGTATAATTGCTGGCTTATAATAATATTTTACGATACAGCCGTGTAATGCGTGCCGAACGTTTTCGATAGATTTAAAAGCCAGAGAACAGCTTCATAACGCATCGGGTTGTAATAATAATAATAATAATAATAATAATTTCTAGTCGTAAAATATCGTTTGGTTACACAAAACTTTTGAACGCTTAAATCACATTTTGAAATATAAATACTCGCCTCGCCTTCTATTTTTGCACGACTGCAAACGAAAAATAAAATAAAATAAAATTCAGCAAAAATTTCCTCTCTCGTCTCGTTGGCCGTGCACTGTGTGCGGTGTAAATAAAATTATGCGCTTTACTGCACTAAACCGTGCGGAAAGAATAACAAACCGATTCGAGAGGAAGAAAACGCAAATATTCTCGAATCGTAAACTAAACTTTTTCGACACTCCTTGACAGTATTGCGCACAGTTAACTTCAAATTTATCTAGATAAAGAAAAAAGAATCTGGGATAAAGATGAAAGATAAAATTGTATTTATCTGGTTGGTAAAAAGATAAAAATCATTTTATTATTGTTTATTATAAAATTTATTTAATTATATTATAAAATGTACAAACAATTTTTGTTTTAAATTTATTTAATAAAAAAATAATATTTAAGATTTAGTTTCACTAATATAAAATACTTAACTACTTAACCTAATCTAACTTATACAACTACACAAACAATTGAGTTTTACATATCAAAAAAGCTGAACATACATCGTTCATATGGTCAAACTTGATGGGAGTGTTACATTTTTCATAAACAACGAATAATTTCTTCAATAAAATGGTTCTAAGCGGAGCTCCGGTTTAACAAAAAAATTCTACTTAAAAATTATAATGTTTATCATTAGGTATTCCAAAATATTTTTTTTTGTCAGCCAGTTGTGTACCCCATTATTAATTGAGAAGAAATGTGTATGAAGAAAAAGTGAAAAAAAAATTCTTTCACCGAAATATTTTTCATATTATTGTTCATTGATATTCATAATTTTCATAAAGCTTAGATTATAAATAATAAAGTCTTAAAGTCATTTTTGTTAAATTTTATGAGGTTTTTCTACATTTTAAATAAACCTATAAGAATTTTGAAAAATAACTTCTTTACTACTGATACTTAAAACGTACCATGAGACAAACGTCGTCGAGACGCTTTAATCCAGGGATTCTTAACCGGTGGTCCATAGACCCCTAAATGGTCCGTAGATGGTTACTCGAGGGTTCATGAAGTGGCTGTGATGTGTTTCTTATTAGATAACTCAAAAATAAATTTGTTTGAAATTAATTCAAATTATGCGATGGATGAAGACTAAAATTAGAAACTGTTATATTTATAGTAGAAATTTGTACCATAAACTTTATTGAATGATTATACATACATATTACATAACGTTTATTATTTTCGTAAGCACGAGCGGTTAATTTATTAACATAGGTAACAGTAATAACTTCTCTTAAATTCTACTACTTGAAAGATGACAAGGGGACACACTCCAGTCATAATATTATATTTATTTATATATTTTTTTCTGGTTATAAGTAAGGATTCATATTTTGTTAAAACGAAAACGACAAAGACAATAGACATGGTGCAAATTATTTTTCCAAACATAAAATAAATTATTGTATAATCTGGTATAGATAAGTCTTAATATTATTATTAAAAAGTAATTCTAAATGTAGTATTGTTTACTCTTTTTTTTTGGGGGGGGGGTGTGGGTCCGTAGTTAAACTTTTTACTTGAAAGGGTTTCATGAACCAGAAAAGGTTAAGAACCTATGCTTTAATCCATTGTTATTTATATAAATAAAATATGGCTTCTCACTATATTATTATGTAAGTGCTGTAATATTTCTTGGGAAAAAAAAAAAAAAATGTAATATACTTAGCTATTTATTCTTAAACTCGTGATCACATATCACCGAGACCCTCAGTTTTACGTACCACACTATATATTTTATACATTTGCAATGACTCGGATCATAAACGTCGTATCGTGTGGACAGTTTTCGGGCGAAGGGACTACTTGAAGAGTACTTTACGAGGATTTAGACGGAACACACGAAAATCTTTCGACATTTTACGCCACATCCATAACACTGGCACTCAATGCCATATGACCCATAGCTGTTATATAATACAGAATGAGGATTCAAATACAAAAAAAACAAGAATAAATCCGGACATACTCGCACTGTGGGTGTTCTTCGCACGTCGGGTGGGATCCTCTTGATGGGTGTATTGAATTTTAAAGAAACGATAAATCATTTCTTCAATAAGGCGATTCTGAACGAAAGAAGTTAATAATATAAAAAGCAAATGAGAAAAAGAAAATGTTAAAAAAAATTCCAAAATTTTTTTTTACATTTTCAAAATTTTCTTGCGCCAAAATCTTTCTTATATGATTTTCTATCTATGTTTAAATTTTCATAAAATTCGGATCGAAAAATGATGGTTTCCGAGTCGTTTTTGTCAAATTTTGGGTAGTTTTTTTCCAAAAAAAAAAATTGAAGAATTGAGAAATTCAAAAAATGACCAATTTAAAGTACAATCTAGAGGCAAATCCGGTTTCAAAAAGTTGTTGATCGAAACTTTTGAACAAGTATTTCTATACAAAAAGTTATACACAGAAAAAAAAATAAAAAATAAACATCATTGTAAAAACACTAGCTTCTTCACTTCATTCAGAATCTAAAAAATTAATAATAATTAATATAATTAATGATACTTATACCTATAATATATATATATATTTTTTAATAAAATTAATAAATTTAAATATTTTGAGCAATTCCACGTAAAAATGATATAAATATTTTTAAAATTCTTCTATTCACATCTATAAATTTTTTAAATTTTTTTTGGTGTACTTTTACCAGCTTCGAGTTGGCTGAAAAATAGATCTCGTCCACCTTGTATTTTTCGCAAACAATAAATAAATTACCATAAGCTTGGATGCTGAACTCCCATTTCAGTGTTTACCGTACGTTTTATAGTTATTATTAAAACTATACAACAATTTATGAACATTTTATTTTTCATTTTAATTGCACTTTTTTATTTATTTTTTACTGCGTAATTAAAATATAAAACATAAAAAACATTTTTATTATTGTTTTTACGTCCGAATTACGGTGATACTGACTTATATACAATAACTTGATAAAATTTTCAAAATAATTGATAAACAACACCGGATATGTGTCATTTCGGATCCTGAGTAGAACCAACATTCTTCAAAATGGTTTTTTTTTTTTTTTTTTTTATGTAAATTGAATAAACGACTATTTTTTGATAGGAAGCGACGGTTGTTAATTTGCTTTATGTTAATATGTATATCTATAGTAATCGTGAAAGCTTTATTCGACACTAAATCCCCTTTAGCACTTAGACCTTATTGTCGGAAATCGCTGATATAGCGTGTAACCGTATTTTCGGTATTGAAAAAACACTAAAAGGAATTTTTTTTCCGCGAAAACTTATGTTATACGATAAAAAAAAAAAAAAAAAAACTGAAAAAAAAAAACACCGTATTTGTTATATTTTTTGTCAACCGTAATTTTTCACTGTGTACCCTAAGCGCGTGACGCGATAAGAGTGTCGACCTTCGCTGAAAGTATAATAGATTCGTAAGGTCTGCGAGAACAGATCAGTGGGTTTTTGACCTTTATTTTTTTTATTTTTTTATCGTAACGCCACGACTCATACGAAAAATAAAATCCTTATCGCAAACTACACCTCTCCGACAAATAGTCGAAGATTAATTTATTTATTGACAATAAATGTGTAACAACAAAATAGTACACGTCGATTCAATTATTCGTGAACATGAATTTCGCCGTGTTTTGAAATTTTAAACTCTTATAATTAAAATGAGCCGGACATACTTCGCATGACGGGTGGGATTCTATTGACGGGTGTATTGAATTTCAAAGAAACGATAAATCATTTCTTCAATAAAACGATTCTGAACAAAGGAAGTTAATAATAAAAAAAATAAATGAGAAAAAAAAATGTTAGAAAAATATCTAAAAATTTTTTTTACGTTTTCAAAATTTTCTTGCACCAAAATCTTTCTTATATGATTTTCTATCTATTTCTAAATTTTTATATAGTTCGCATCAAAAAATAATGGTTTTCGAGTCGTTTTTATCAAATTTTGGGTAGTTTTTTCCAAAAAAAAAAATTTAAGAATTGAGAAATTCAAAAAATGACTCCTCTAAAGTACAATCTAGAGGCAAATCCGGTTTCAAAAAGTTACTGATCGAAATATTTGGACAAGTATTTCCATACGAAAAGTTGTACACAGAAAAAAAATAATAAACATCATTGTAAAAACACTAGCTTCTTCACTTCGTTCAGAATCTAAAAACGATTTGACTGCATGAAATAAATATGAAAATATCAGTATAACTTTAAAAATAACCTTTGAATACAATTTTTAATCTTTAAAACAATACAAATAATGGAAAATGTTGAGAAATATTAATGAAGTAAATCTATAATTTTTTTATACATATTAATATTTATTTGGGCTATAATTTTAAATTTAAGTGCTTATAAAAAATTTCCATCTTTTTGATTTCTTCGAACATTTATTATAAATAGAAAATCATACGAATAATGAAATGAGATTTTTAAAATGTAATTTAAATTTAAAATTTTATAAGGTTTTTACGGTAAAAACACACTACATATTTTACGCAAAAAAAAAATCATTCAAATTTAATGCTTAAAAACAAAAAAAATGATTTTTACAATTTTTGAGATTCTTTCAGAACGAAAAGGTAATATTAAATTTTTGGTTCTTTATATCGAAAATTGTCAAGAATATTAAAAAAAATTAAAAATTTTATTAGCATAGAAAATAAATGTTTCAAAAATTCAACTTTTGTCTCACGAGTGATCAAATTTACTTCGAAAATTTCATCCAGTCAGTATTACACTACTTTTGGAAATAATTCTGAATTTCAAGTTTTGATTACTGCTGTTTTCGATTTCACGAAAAAATATATTTTATGGTTTATTTTACCGTTTGTACGCTATACTCGTATTTTCGTTAATTTTTCTTCGCACTTAGCGAAACTATTGAACATTTCGAAAAACGACTTCTTTTAAAGTTCCATGTGCGAACAAAATACTTGACTAGATACTCGGAAACGACCAATTTTTAAACAGAGAGAAAGTGTTTACGCAAAAAAAAAAAAATAATAATCGTTATGGCAACAAAACCACTAGCCTTTTCGCTTCTCTTAGAATCTAAAATAAACATCGTGCACAACGATGTTCGGAATTTGAAATTATTAAAATATTTATATCTGCAAGGCAATAATACCTGTGAATCGACAATCATTAGAATTGATCGTTCATTAAAATACATTAAATGTGATAAATAATACCATGCCGAAGAGTATTATAAAAACTTGGTTAATATAATTCGCAGACATCAATCATAATCAAATACGCAGAGATGAATATCCTATTGAGCCAACGGCACAGAGGAGTTCTGATGTATACATTTGGTCCATAGAATAATATTATATTGTTCAACGTAATAATATGATATTATTTCGCTTTCGTCATTGAACGCAAAGCGAACCCGGTTTTTCATTAACTCAGCATTATTTTTGACGGATCGTTAGTGAAACAAGAAAAAAAGATCATAACGTCATCTATTCGATAAAAATCACCCAAATAATCATTGGCTAAAATATTTCCGATGCGGCTTTTTGCAATAGAAATTTATTTATTTATTTATTTATTTCATCATAAAAGATGATTACGCCTGTAAGGCAAATAGTACAGATAATAATAAAGACAAAAACAAATACAATATAAAAT
>JAIPRM010009019.1:0-15250 GCA_025469315.1 Stegophylla sp. TES_Ste_2020
TCTCATAATAATATATTATACATTATCATGAAGCTGCATGCAATTTTACATAAAATAATATTATTAATTATTATAATATTGCTATATAATTTTATTTATTTTGATTTAAAAATAAATTTCAGGGGGGTTTGAACCCTGAAACCCCTCCCCTGGCTACGGCCTTGTATATATTATTAAATAACGAAGGAGTGTCTGTTGAAAATGTTTTCTGGGTTTAAGCAATATATATGTGTTATAAAAAAGAAAGCCGGAAATACTTCGCACCACGGATTTTTTTCGCTTCTCGGATTAGATATTCTGAGTAAGTCAAATTTTTCTTTATTACCGTTTAAAGTTAGCATTTTGATGGAATTCTTTAGTTTTCGAATTGGGATAATTTGGTCCGGTAATTATTTGATCCGTTTTGGGTGGGACACTTTGATCCGGTTCGAAAAAAATATGAGCGGATCAAAATATCCTAAATCGGATCAAATTATTCCACTTGGACCTTTTGATCTGATGCGGTAGTTGATCCATTTTTTAATATTTTGATCCGATTTTGAAATTTTTGATCCGTTTATACCTTTTTTCAGACCGGATCAAATTGTTCCAAAATCTGATAAAAGGTTAGGTTAGGTTAGGTTAGGTTAGCCAACTTTATGTACCAAACTTTATGAAAATTTAAACATAGATTGACAATAATATGAGAAACATTTTGGCGCAAGAGAAATTTGAAAATGTGAAAAAAAATTTTTGGACATTTTTCTAACACATTTTTTTCTTATTAAATTAAATTAAATGAATTTATTTATTAAATAAAAAAAAGTAAAGTAATTTATTGAAGACAAGAAAGCCGGACATACTTCGCGCCACGGATATTCTTCGCTCTTCGGGTCAGATACTCTTGGTGAGTGTGTTGAAAATAACAACTATTATTGTTCTTTATATTATTAACTTTTTTTGTTCAGAATCGTCTAATTGAAGAAATGGTTTATCGTTTCTTTAAAATTATATACACCCTTCAAGGATATCTGACCCAAAAAGCAAAAAATGTACGTGGTGTGAAGTATGTCCGGTTTTCTTGTCTATAATTTTTAATCATATAAATTATTATTATTATATACTCAGAAATATTTACAATTTTCAAAAGATATGCTAATTTCATATTACTGCTATTATTATTATAATATTATTAAACATACATATATATTTTTTTTTTATTAAGAAAAGATCATATAATAACATTACAAATATATTACATTTATATTTATTTACAATTCATTATTTTTACAATATATTCAATACAAGTAACAAAAAAATATGTTTTCGGCCAACTGAAAGTCATCGAAGTTGGATAAAGTCGATTTTAAACATTTTTTATCACTCCCATTGAATATATAGTGAAAAAATGGTTAATTCCCGGTGGAGACTCTTTAACGCACATTTTAATATATTTCTGAAATTTTAGGTAACTCGTTTATACATAAAATTGTGAACAATGAAAACCAGTTTTTAGATACAGTTTTGAGTGTACTACTGTTACATTAAATGATGTTCCTACATGAGACATACTCGTATAATCCGTCCATTATTTCTCGGTCCCCAGTGATTTGTAATAATTACAAATTTTCAGGGGTCACAAAAGTCATGTTATTGAAAAGGCGCTACCAACATATTGATTGTATTATGCTAAAAGTAGTTTTCACATTACGACCACTTTTATTAGTATTTGTAGTTTATGCCATAGACATATTATCTAATCTGGACCGCGCATAACACATATGCTGTTCAATGTATTTGCCTGAAGCAAACATATGTGCGAGAGTGAAAGAACTATGTTGAATTTCCCAAAGACGCTACAAGCAAAATACTATGGGACTCCTTGACTATTTTTGAATGATAATAACTAGAGAGCCTAATGCATAACACGAATTATATTAATAATTATTAACAAGTATTTAGACTCACAAAAAATCTATCATAAATCATAATCAACCGCTAACAACAACTTAATATTAGAACCGAATAGGTTAAACAAAATAATGAACTTCGCGCTCCGTTCCCGTAATAATTATTGGTCTATCTATATTTATTTTGAAAATTCGATTGAAAATTAACTAAAATTTATTAAAATGTAATTTTGCAAAATATAACTTATTTTGATTAAAAATCAGGTAATATAGCAAAATAGCACAAATTAATAAAAAAAAAATCGCAAAATATACAAAATAATTTTTTGATTTTAGTTTTCTGAATCATGAAACAAATTCTAAGCCGACTCCGCAATTTTATAAGCAATTTAAAAGAAATACACAAATACTATTAAATTCCAACCCTGTAAATAGGTAACTATTTAGATAGTATTACATCCAATGTCCCAGTATATACACGCAATAGGTTTATTGTATTAGGCAAATAGTTTATTGTATTTTATACAAAATTGTGTTTACTTAATATATATTCTATATAACACGCAAAATCTATCCACTAAATTGTGTCGAGAAATTGGAAGACGGCAAAAATGAAATTTGTGCTATTATTATTAATAATTAAAAGCTATTCAGATAAATAACTGAATGATAGCTATCCATTTGTATGAGTTGTGTAAAAACCATGACTGTACAATATTTAATCGTAATCATAATTTTAATTATATTAATCATAATCGATTAGCCTACTTATTATTTTTTGAAAATTAGTGTGCGATTTTAACCAATAAGTGTGGTTAAAATAATATGTTTAAATAAAATATATGTTTTATAAAATAAACCGTTATAGTGTGCGGTTTTAGGCTATCGACCATTTTGGGATTAAAATCAAAATGTACGGTTTTTGGATTCCCCCGGAGGCCCAATAGGCACTTCCAAATATTCTCAGACATCTAAAGTGACCTTCGAGACCACATCTAAGTAGGATTATTTTTGCTTAGTCTAGGTAGGCGGTTTACGTAAGTGTCCGGCTCTGGACCGATTCTGACGGAAGTGACCAGTTTACAGTTGACCGACACTCGGCAGTCTGCTGTAAAGCCACACACTGCCGCACTACGTGTTCATGCTGGTTTCTAAACCAGTGGTCGAATGTGATCGTAATAAGAGTATATTATATATATACATATATATTTATGTATATGTGGAATTTTCGGGAATTTGAAGCAATCCCATATGAGTGCTACACTTAATTTAATGCCTAACATTAATTAAAAAATAATTATTGTATTCTATGTGAATAACTTTAAATTACATTTTTTATCTTTTGCACATTTAGCTTTTCATTAGATAATTTACTGGGAATTATTGAATATAAATTAAGCAGCTAATTATGGTAAGCAAGTTTCATAAATATTTTTCACTATTTCCTTAATTTAGTATTTCCATTAATGAGTCACAGCTCACAGCAGTAAAACACAATGAACAAGCATTATTTGTTCCATTGGATCTTCAGCCGCTAAAATAACTCGATTAAAAATATAAATTTGCAAAATTATTGACACAAAAATTCGGTAATATTCTCTTTTATAAATTTTACATAAGACGCCAATAGTCAAATGTTAACATTGGTCATACATTGTTGGAAGTAAAAAAAATTTTTACACTTTTTGGTTTTCCTTGTTCAATGACTGTAATGTAATTTTGGTTTATGTTCATATAAATATCAAACTCTTTAAACATTTTAATTTTATGAGTTGTGACTAACATATATATGTATTATTTTATGCGGGCAGCTGTATAGATATTTCAAATAGGATAACAATAATTCGACAATAAATAAATTAAAACGTATAAATGATTTTTTATTAATTATCAAACATCATAAAATGAATTATAATTATTCTTATAATTTACAGAACAAATTGTGTACTGGAATACATCGTAGTAATTAAATAGTGATATGCAAATAATACGGTATTAAAGATCTAGGGATTTAGTGTTAATGGATGAGAAATAGGATTTTAATAACAAAAAAAAAATATCTTAAAATGTAATAATAATAATAATAATAAAAAATGATTTTAAGACACAACATCATAGGCATGTTATCAGATTTAAGGTTTAAGATAATTTGTAATGTCGAATGTGGTTGTATAAGAGTTGTTTTATTATCGATCAATAGAGTTAGTCTAATGAATATTTGTAAAATATTCACAAGTATCATGATATGATAATATAAACTATCTTTATAAAAACATATTTTGATATAATTTTAATATGAGTGTATGAATGCATGATTTATAAAATAACCGTTAAAAAAAAAAAATCGTTATTGAACGTATACAAAAAATAAAAAAGTACTTATGTTTACTAAAAGTGGTAAAATGCTTTAAAAATTAAGCAATGCTCTAAAAATAGTAAAAAATGACTTGAAAACAAATATATATATGAAGGTAGATTTAAACTTATTGACAATCAAATTAAATTTTGTGCTTAATATTCTATAAATCATAAAAAAATTCAAAATTCCACACTTTCCTAGCCCTAGTGATGAGTATTGTTTTAATTTTGTAAGAGATAAAGAAAGAAATGGTTTAAATTAAAAGATTTAGTCATTTAAAGGTAATACATAAATGTTTGCACTTTTGTGAGGATAGGGTGTTTTAAACACAATTTCACCTTCTGCATTTAAGTGATCGGTATATTCTAGTGAATAAATACATTTAAAACCGAGTCTTTCGACTGCTTTAGCAGAGTAATGACTGGTGCACTCCACGTACAGCATTTGACATCCTATTTCCGATGCGAACTCTCTAAACACAAAAAATATCACTAATATTATTTACAATTGAATAAAACAGATTATTAGATATTACATTTTTAAAAGACGAATAAGAAATCGTTTTATTTCATTCAATAGAATTTCAGCAAAAAAAATTGCTATACTGTAATCGCTCCGATTGATTTAGTTTTAAATAAATATTTATATTTTCTAGTTATATTCAATTTTATTAGTCGTAGTAATGTTGTGTAAACTTAAGTACGAGAATGATGTGGAAAATTCGGTAAATAAGAGTAGTGGAAATTTTGGCTACTTCGTTCATTGGAATATGTACCCTAAAACACTTTAAGTGGATTGATAAGACATTTTAAGATTAGATCATCCAGTTTATTTTTTACAACTTAATAGTACATTGAAAAACAATCGTAAAGCAATTATAAGTGGAACTTAGTGGATTGAAAAAAATAATTTTAATCGACTACTTAACTAGTTTAACAAATGTGATAATTTAAAGTTCTGTAAGAGTTAAATTTAAAAATTCTATTAAGTCTATAAAATTCTTTTGTTAAAAATCGGAGAGCATTTTAAGTTACTAAAATTAACATTAAAGTATTTATTTTCATTAATCTAAATTCTAGTTCGGATACAAATTTTACCATTGTACTGAAATTTTTTGAAGTTTTTCCTCACACTTTTGAAAATTATTGAGAATTTCGGAAAAAGTTTTCTTTAAACTACCTACTAGAAAACATTTCAGACCTATAAAACTAAAGTGCTACATAAATGCTATGTTTTGATTTTTCACAAAAAAAAGTCTCTATATTATGTTTATTGAGGGCTATTTACTTGGTCTTATCGATGAGAGCCTTGCACACTCCATGGCCTCTATATGCTTCGTTCACTGTAACAATTTTTATCTCCAATACACGGTCTACATTTGGGTATTGTGCAAACACATCGGCTTCTCGTTTAATTTTGTCCAATAGAACCACAATATCATTAAACCGTAGAGTTTTATTATACGTTTGATCAGTGTCATTATCTTCTTCTACGTCGTCTCGTTTCAATATGCTATTCAATATTACGCCCATTATGTCGCCAGTATGAGATACCGCCATGAACGTGATACCTGAAAATAACAATATTTAAATCGTAGTTTTATATTTTATAATTAAATAATGTAGATAATCATTTTTGAATTTATTTAAACTATCTAGAATATAATACCATCAATCTCTGAACTTTTATTTAAACATTTTTATTTTATTTTATTTATTTAAACAATTTAATGTTAAGGGTTGTACACATTTTTTGTGTAGAATTTAATATGTGTTTTATGAAATGTGAATATTAATGTGAACTTACCGTTCTGCAAACAGCTAACACAATATTTCTCAAGTTCTAAAGCTGAACCAGATTCCTCCAATAATTGTATAGCTTTATTCAATGGTTCATCGCGGAAAAAGTATTTTCTTAGAAAAACAGTCACAGCCTGTACATCATTATTAGTGACGGGCACTATACTGTAAGAGCATTCTGCTTTCTTAGGTTCGTTTACAATATTGTAGGAAAATTTTTTCTAGAAAAACATAACACATTTCTCATAGATTACTTGATTTATTTTATATTATGCATAACTAATATATTGGTAATACCTATGAAATTTCAACATATTATAATTAATTTTAAGCGGATAATCAATGTATTGTGATAAATTTCCTTCTAAAATAAAAAGAAACCCGGAGCTTGTATAGCTTTTTGTGTTTGCCATTTCTACAATTGGCTCACTAGGGTCAAAATTGTGTAGCCGTATGAAATAAAAAATTTTAAAGCAATGATAATTAATACATTTCGAAAAAGATTCTGAGCGATGTTTGGGAAATAATTTTATTAATAGCTCTTTAGAGAATAGGTAAAACCTTTTTCGGGAAACCAATATACACATTCCAACCCTTAAAAATATAATTTGCCTTTTTTATGAAATAATAACTAATGAAATATATTTTTACCCTGGGTTGAAAAAAAAAAACTAAGTGAAAATAACTTGTTGAGTCAAAATATCAATTTGGATGTAAATTTATGTTATTATTTTAACACATAAATGACTAATAAATATAATTTTAAATGTTTAGAACTATGGTAAAATAAGTCAATAAATAGCAGTATCGATATTAATGTATTAAAAGATGTGGTTATTAATTTGTTAAAATTTATTTTTTAATCTTCACAGGAACCGTAATTTTATTTGAGTAAATAATTTCAAAGCCAATCAGAAGTATGTATGAGTAGTATTACGTTTTTAACTCATGAAATTAAAAGTTGAAAGTTGTATTGGGAGAAAAAATTCAAAAGCGTGATATTTAAAGAATTCTAAATTTATCCCGAAAATGGGTAAACTTTTACGAATCCTGTCTGTACTATGCTATTTCTGATAATGGATGAGTTTTTAGTAGTAACATTTTTGCAGTTCTAAATTACTAAAATTGATTTCATGAAAATCTAGTAAACGGCATATTTAACTGGCTATTTTTACTCAAGTAAAAATTTCAGTATTTTTATTTTTGGAAAATCTCTTTGGAGAATTTCGAAAATAACCTCTTTAAAGTACCACGCTAAAAAAATTATCTGAAACTGGAAAAGCGAAAGCCATATGAATTATTCGTGTTTTTTTACTCATTTTAGTCAAATTTCATCTCAATCATCAAACAAAAAAATCAAAAATAAACTTCGTTGTAAAATCACTAGCTCCTTCGCTTCACTCAAAATCTAAATTGATAATATTACTCGTTTATTTAATATAATATTTCAAATCTTTTGACCGATTCGTATTGTTCTTTACAAGAATATTAGAAAATTAAAATTTTTGTTTTGAGTATTTATCTAGAAATGGAATAAAAAATCATCAGCAATGGGGGGGCCGATAATCAATTGTCTATGAATAGTTTAAGCCTATTAAGTCTATATGGTAATTTGTTTATGGCCGTAGCATTAAAGCTAAACAAATTAATGATTTGTTAATTAAACAGGTGCCATTTTAATAAATCACCATAGTGGTTGGTAATCATCAAACACTAATTATTACTATCCAGTAATTATAATAGGTAATAATATTGGGTGATTAGTTTATAATTTTCTAATGATTCTCGTATGTATTTTAGGAGTTTATGTGACGTACGTATAAGTCTATCTTATGTAACTAAGTACACACGTTTACTTATATATATATATATATATATATATATATAATAATAATAATAATATGAGTTAAATTTTTTGGTACAAGAACTAGGATTTATGCGTTGTCATACTACCCGATGATGATTTTTTAAATCGAAACCGGTCGGCGGTCATAATAAGAAATCTATTAATTATTACTTCAGATGACGTTAGAAATATACGTATTGACTTAAGAAGGTTTTCAAGTAAAAAAAAAGTAAAATTAAAAAGAAAGAAATTTAAGCCAAAAAATGATTGTAAAACAAATCATTAGCTTTTTCATTCTCCTCAGAATCTACAATAGTATATATTAAAGAGTACCTATATTCATATGCAAATATAATATACTACTTTGACAATGATATCTTATTAAAAAGACGCTGTTCCTTCGTTTGTTGTCTCTGTTCATTTAACGAACAATATTATATAATTACATTACGCAGAATATCAATTATTGTGGCGTTCAGATCGATTTTGAATATTTAATTCGAATGCTTATTGCAAAGAAATGTCATATGACTTTTATAAAATATCATCTGACAAAGGAGTTACAAGGTTTGAGTTTTAGATTTTTAAAATAGCTCTTAAATATTCTGTGTCAAACAGTATTTTACAAAAAGAAAATATTTTACTTTTTAAATTTAATTAATTTGTTATCTAAACTCTAAAATCAAAATAAATTGCAAATTTGATGTTCCGCGTCACTTAATTTGTTCGTTAGATAAATGGAGACAAAAAAAATACCAACACGATGTTTTCTTAATAATAATTAATAACTACTATAAATAGTAAAAGTGTAACTTGAAATTCTGGATTAATTCGAATAACAGAAATGAGTTACAAATGCATCATGCATAAATTATGTAAAAATAAATAGCTAGTTACCGATTTATAAGAAGACAGGTATGTGAAGTCATTTTCAATCTTAGTAAAAGATTCCATTTTTCGTGCCGATTTTCTTACAGCGAATAAAATCCAAACTATAATGAACTCTAATAAGTAATAATGCAGCTCTCGCGACTTTGTGAGCTTAATTCTACGTTCCCCTTTATTTTTATACAACCAGACAAATCACAAAATACAGAACACGCCCAGTATATCCAAATCTATATATAGTAAATTCCCGTTCTTAACGAACACTTTGTATAATAAGTAAATAATAATGCCCTTCAATTACTACACGTTGTGGACAGCAAAGTTGAATTGTCTACTACAATGTTTACTTTCAAAACGCGTATGTGCGGTAGTATATACATAAAAAAAAAAGTACTTACATGCTACAATTTACTTTTCCCTGATGGGATCTAACCTTGGATATATAGCTTTACTTTGTAGTTTATTCAATAAATTTATTACGCATAATCGTTATTTTATGATTTGGAATTTTTTTTTGAAAATTAGGATATTTGTGGTCAGTTATCTTTTAAAAAGCCGAAAATACTTTACACCTTTAGTATTCTTCTTGAATCAAAACCACACATTTTGAAAGACTATAGAAAATTTCAAAAAATTACCTCTTAGAAAAAACATCTAAAGGAAAATTCTGATTATCATATTATTCATTAGTTTGTTGAATAATTTTATTTTAAATATTTTGCAAATAAATACAAATGTTCTGTATTATTGTAAAATTTTTGAATTTATTTAAGTAATTTACGATAAAAAAACAAAGTAATTCAAAAATTCTATATTTATCCCAAAGTGGTAAAATCTTTATGACATTTTTTTCCGACTATATTACACTATTGTCAACAATGGATAAACGTTTCAAATTTTTAGCTCTATTAATTTAAGAATTATTACTAAAATAAGTTTCGTGAAAATCTCGTTAATAGAATACTTTGCATTTATACTAAATTATTCGGCAGGTTTTCTTTGTTTTTTGAAAAGATATTGAGGATTTTGAAAAATTACTTCTTTAAAATATCATCTGGTTGAGATTTCTGATATAAAAAGTTATTGTATGAAAGTATGAAGAAGTATTTCTATAAGCACGAAAAATATTTTCAACAATAGGAAAAAACCGGACATACTTCGCACCATGGGTATTCTTTCCTCATCAGTTAGAACTTGGTGGTTGTGTTAAATTTAATAAACCATAAATAATTTCTTCAATAAAATGATTCTGAATGGAGCTTCAGTTTATATAAGACAATCACTTAAAAATTATAAAGTTTATTTTGGTATTTGTTTGTTACCACCCGGCTAGTGCGCCAGAAATAAATGTATTGCCCTCCCTCACTCTTGTTTGTGAATGTGCAGCAATCCATTTAATTAATGTAATTAAAAATAATAATAGTAATTCACTTGTTATTATATAGTTCAGTGGTTCTCAAACTGTGGTACGCGGAAAGTCGCATTTTGGTTGATTCATTTTGGATTTGGACGGCATTCCTAGAACACTGACTTGATGAAGTTACGTAATTTTTATTTACGATTTACGGTTTTATTTTTCGAATATGCTTTCAATTTCAACATACGATAAATAAAATATCTCTGCAAACCACCAAACCCAAAAATCATTGCCGTCATCAAGTCCTAATTCACTTTTACAAACAGAGAAAATACTAAATCGCTTTGATGATCGAAGAGGAAAATTGTGACCGAAGAGAACAATTCAAATCAAACTCGGCACCACATAATTTGATGTTCCCAAATCATCTATTGGATGTCAGTAACGTAAAAGGGCTCTGCCCAGTGCCGTCCATAGGGAAGAAAGTATAGGGATTATACTCCCAACCCTATTGTCTCTTTTCCTGAATAATTATGTTGCTATATAATACAAAATATAAAAGAGTACTTGAAAAAAAATCCGGACATACTTCGCACCACGGATATTCTTCGCACCTAGGTAAGATACATTTTGTGGGTGTGTAAAATTTTAAAGAAACGATAAATCACTACTTCAATAAAACGATTATGAACAAAAGAAGTTAATAAATAATAATATAAAGAACAATACATTAGTTGTCACTTTCAACACACCCACCAAGAGAATATGACCCGAAGAACGAAGAATATCCGTGGTGTGAATATATGTCCGGCTTTCTTGCCTATTCTTTACTTTAATTTTTTTTATCTAATAAAAAAAGAAAAAAAATTAAATGAGAAAAAAAATGTTAGAAAAATGTCAAATTTTTTTTTCACATTTTCAAAATTTTCTTACTCCAAAATTTTTTTCATATTATTGTTTATCCACGTTTAAATTTTCATAAAGTTTGGATCGAAAAATGACGGTTTTCAAGTTTTTTTTGTCAAATTTTGGATAGTTTTTTTCAAAAAACTTCTCTAAAGTACCAACTAGAGGCAAATCCGGGTTCAAAAGTCGCTGATTGAGACATTTGGACAATTAGATCCATACGAAAAAGTGTTCACAGAAAAAAAAAAATAAACATCATTGTAAAAACTCTAGCTTCTTCACTTCGTTCAGAATCTTAAAGTATTTTAAAACATTTGATATGAAAGTTGAATGATAAAATAATTTAAGTACCTTCTGTGTACTATGGTTAAAGATCTATCAGTAACCATGGTTATTTTATACATGCACTAAATGTACCTAGTTGTCCTAGTTATAAGTATAAAATATATACGATATTGAATATGTAATAAAAAGTAATAAAATATATTTATTTATAAATTACTTTGTCAGTTTGATTTTTAAATATTAATTGAGAAAAGTAAAAAAAGTAAATAAAGTAAAGTAAAGGCAAGAAAGCCGGACATACTTCGCACCACGGACATTCTTCGTTCCTCGAGTCAGATACTCTTGGTGGGTTTGTGATAACGATAAATTATTTCTTCATTAAAACGAAAGAAGTTAATAATATAAAAATCAATAATGGTCGTCATTTTCAACACACTTACCAAGAGTATTTGACCCGAAAAGCGAAGAATATTCGTAGTGCGAAGTATGTCCGGCTTTCTTGCTTTTACTTTACTTTACTTACCTCAGGTGGGATACTTTTAGTGGATGTGTTGAATTTTAAAGAAACGATATATCATTCCTAATCATTCCAATTAAACTACTCTGGGCGGAGTATCACTTAATATACAATAGTAAACAGTAATTTTCTCTATGTATAACAATTATTGTTATTTAATTATAAAAGAATCAACGTGCAATTCATTATTCGTGTAAATAATCAAATTTGTGTATTGAGTTACGTAATAATAAGTACTACTATCACTAAGTGATCAAAATTCGACCAGAATAATAATATTAATTCATTTGTGTGTCATTGTACGCTGATCTTACATACTATATAATATTATAGTAATATACGCGCATTGAACATAAATGTCAAACTATAAATTACTTTGTTACACATTATGAAAAACAAAAAATGATTATCCCTTACACTTAATGAATATTCCATAAATAAATTCAAATTACAATAAAATATAAATATCATAATAAAATAAATTTTAATGCGGCTCTAATTATCGCAAATCAACATTAGTTCACTATAATATAATTAGTATTAATGTTTATTAAGTTTTAACGTGTAATTGAGCTCTATTATTAGAATTAATAATAGTATTATTGAATTATAATCAACGACCAGAAATTTCTCGAATATTATTTCTGTTTATGACTCGTTAATTAATTAATATTCTAGACGTAAGAGATAATTTTAATTTTTACACAGAAAAATTACATATTAACCTTGAATATTATTAATGAATATCCTTAATCACGAATATAAATTATGACTAAAATTCTTGATGTAAAATGGCTTAATACTATAAGCCCACCTGAAATTAATTAGTTAGGAAGAGAAAAATGTATACATTTTATAATTAACTGTGATAATTTGATCACTGAACAAACTAAAAGAAATTCCTGACACCAAGGCATATATGAAAAGTTTTCTTTCTTATATAAATCAGAAATAAGTGAAACAAAAATTCAAATTTAAACATTTTTAATGAGTTTTGTGTTAAAATATAATTAGGTAAGTTAGTTAATGAATTTATCTAGTTTTAACCATATTTGACGATATTCGCGGTTGTAAATGAAATCTTCATAATTAGTTTAAACATATTTTGTATGAAATGAATATTAACTGTACATTTCCAAATATCAAAACTATTTTTATAATGTTTTTATCAATTCCACATAATAACTGTAGTAGGTGACAAAAGATTATTTTCTGCTTTCAAAACGATTAAGACAAAAGTGAAATCAATTTTAACACAAGAAAGCTTTTATACTCGTAATTTATCTTTACATTCCATAGAAAATTAACCTACTTCTACTTCAGCCTATATGACATTATTAATAAATTTACTTCTAAAAAATCAAGTAAAATTTCATTAAAATAAATATTTGTAAAATTCTGTTGATTTAAGTATTAATAAAATAAAATAATATAATATGTTTTAAATATAACATAAAATCTATAACAATGTAACTTGTTTGTAAAAATTTAGTGTTGGGAGTAAATAGAAGGGGCCACATTGTATATTTTTCTATGGATTTAAAATAACTAAATCAGGCCCTGCGAGTTCACCTCTGGTCAGTAACGCTTGAAAAAAAGTGCAAAATATTTAATTTTTTGCGCGGGGTTTCGAATTCACTCCATTCGCTCCTGGTAAAAAAATAAAAAAATAAAAGAAAAAATTAAGTGTAAAGTACAGACAAGAAAGCCGGACATACTTTACACCATGGATATTCTTTGCTCCACGGGTCAGACACTCTTGAAGGGTGTGTATAATTTTAAAGAAACGATAAATCATTTCTTCAATAATAAGACGATTCTGAACGAAAGAAGTTATTAGTATAAAGCAGGGATTCTCAAAGTTTTATGAACACTGTACCCCTTTTTACAAATACATTTTTTTGGGTACCCCTTCTTATAGTTACTAAACTAAAATCTATATAAAATTTTTTTTAAGACTTACCATACATTTTTATTCCATTAAGATTAAGTTATTAAAAACTGATTCACAAAAAATGTTAAAAACTAATATCGCTTATTCCAAAGAAATTAGTGAGAAGGGCACTTAAGAGTTTTTTCCTCTATTATAATTTAAAGATTTGTGCAGTGCTCGGGAAACTTGGGAATTTGAAATACTTGTTTTGCACGCAAATTTTACAAATATGAATGTGAATTACTGAGTTGGTCGTGTAAATGCATGCTAATTGCGTGCTTTTAGATTCTGAACGAAGTGAAGAAGCCAGTGTTTTTACAATGATGTTTATTTTTTTTTTCTGTGTACAACTTTTCGTATAGAAATACTTGCCCAAAAGTTTCGATTAGTAACTTTTTGAAATCAGATTTGCCTCTAAATTGTACTTTAAAGAGGTAATTTTTTGAATTTCTCAATTCTTTAATTTTTTTTGGAAAAAACCACCCAAAATTTGACAAAAACGACTCGGAAACCATCATTTTTTGATCCGAACTATATACAAATTTAAAAATAGGTAGAAAATCATATAAGAAAGATTTCTGCGCAAGAAAATTTTGAAAATGTGAAAAAAAAATTGTAGACATTTTTCTAACATTTTTTTTCTTATTTATTTTTTTTATTATTAACTTCCCTCGTTCAAAATCGTTTTATTGAAGAAATGATTTATCGTTTCTTTAAAATTCAATACACCCGTCTAGAGAATCCCACCCGTCATGCCAAGAACACCCATCGTGGGAAGTATGCCCGGCTTTTTTTTTTTTTTGTATAGTAACATTTTAGTGAACATCCATGAAAATTATAACTCGTGTAGAAAAACACGTTAAGAATATTTCGGTGAAAGAAAATTTTAACCAGATAAGAAATAAAATATTTTATGACGTTTTAATTGAAATCATTCATTATTCTACGTAAAAATGACCATTTTTTAAATAAATTTCAAATTCAAAAGGCTATATGAAAAAAAGGGTGACTTAAGATTTTCGAAACTTTTTCAGTGCCTTTATTACTACTCGTTATATTTCTTTGTAATAACATAATTAAAGAATTTGACCAAGATAATGACGGTAAATTAAAATCACCTAAAATAATAATTTTGGCATCAAGATTTCTCTGATAGAGTTCATCAAGAGCAGAAAAAAAATTTTCATACATAATGAGATTTGAACGTGGTGGAATATAAACACAGCAGAGAATATAAGTAGACGAGCCTAATTTGTTGAATAAAAATATGTTCAACGCTGTTAATAGATATATGTAATGTTTTATTTTTTAAATTAGAATTGACAGCAATTAAAACCCCACCACCCATTGTACAATTACTATTTAGTTCAGACCTATCACATCTATAAATTATGTAGTTATTAAAGTTAATCTCAGAATTGGATATATTATTAGAAAGCCATGTTTCAGAGAACGCAATAATATCAAAAAA